>LKNJ01005193.1:0-42395 GCA_002120245.1 Maccullochella peelii
ATATGCTGATTTCCATGTATTTGTCAATGCATGCATGTCTTCACTTGCACATCTCCTGACATATTCTGACTACAGAGAGTCTGGCTGAAATAAGTGTTGTCAAAGCAGTCTGATAACAAAGTGGAGAACGGCATCTTGATCAACAGAAATTAATTCCCACTATATGTCCACAGAGAACTCTTTTTATAACGTTTTATAACAAACATCACTTCTTAGCACTATGTCATAGTCAAGGTTGAACTTGTTAAAAGTATTACTTACATATTATCCACTCAAATTAAAGGCTACTGGTCCCCGCTACATTTTTGTTCTCTAACTTGAGATGACTGACATTCACCACTCACCACCCACTCTGCACTGTTTCAGTACATAATGATATGATTGATGTGTGTGGAAGAGCAGAGAATGGTAATAGGGCACCAGTCAGTCAGACGCTGTCAATCATGCAGAGGTGAGCTAAACTTGGAAAGAGTGGGCAGCCACTGGCTCTTAAGTTCGTCTCATATCCAGATTAAACAATGGATACTTAAAGGGAAAGTCCAGTATTTCTAAACCTGGGCCTTATTTTTACAAATTTTGGGGTCTGAATGACTAATACTTACCAAAAGTTTTGGAATTGGTCCAGTAGATCGCCTCCGTCGGCATCTGTGAACAGGCTGCAATGGCTGCAACGTAATCCTTGCTGGCAATTGCACCCGTGAAAAGTCTGTCCACTAAAAGTGCTTGTATTGGCACTGACAGGCTCAGATTGTTATTCGAAGTGTCTGAAAGGATCCCTACAGAGACAGACCATTTTGTTTAAGCGTAAGATTGTCTTCCCGCAACAACTCAACCTCTCGCGAGATTTCCTGAGCGAGACTTCTCCTTGAGTGAGACTTACTGTTTCTGGTTAAACAAAAAGGATCTTACTCTTTAACAAAACGGTCTGAAACATTTCAGATTGTTGTTTCCTGCTTCCTGTTCCACGTGCTCTCAGTCAGGTCATCTAATGAGAATGTCTTTAAAGCAACTGACTCTAGAGAAATGAAGTGATACAATAAGTGCCTTTATCTTTTAATTGCCACTTGTGGCCACAGTGGCCACTGTTAAGCAAAGTAACATTAACTGGCTTTAATGCTGTACTTTTTATGAACAATGGATCATATAGCTACTCTTAATGTGAAAAAACTTGCTCTTCAAACCCACACAGACTTGTGGTCCGACTCTGCAGTTGCCGCTCTCATCAACCTGAGATGATGTTTTTAGTGAAAATGATCTGGCAAACCTGCACACTACCGGCTCAGCACAAAACAGCAGACAGACAAAGTTAGAGACTAGCTGGTGAACACAGTGGAGCATCAAGCAGCTAAAGAGGCAGATATTTCTATCAGGAATTAGTGAAGACCAAAATAAAGCAAAGAAAAAGAAAAGTGAATATTGGACGTACATTAGTCAGGTGGCCAGAAACAAAACTCCAAATAAATGTTAATGTTGCTGTGAATAGGCAGCTGTTTGCTAACATTAGTCATAGATAGATGGATAGATAGACTCAGATTTAAACATAAATATAAAGATGATAAAGTGAAGCTGCGGAGACTGGAAATTGGTATTCATCACTACATGATTCTTCTCCATTTCCACTATCATTTCAAATGTCTCTGATCAGAAAAGCGTAGATTCAAAATATCACCACTAATTTGGATGACTTATTACTTGTCAAGCCTCAATTATGTAGCCTCGGGTGTTCCTTGAGTGAAAGGACTTTCTGGAATACCAGCTCTGCATTTTCATTTCCAGATATCTGGCAAAATCTTTTCTTCCTTTTCTTTTGTACATAGATAATACAATGGAGCCACAGGGTGCATATTGATACATGGTGTGTGTTTGCAGAACACTGGTGAGAGAAATGAAAGGACGAGCTTGGCAACATGCAAGCAGCATATTATATGTTCTTTTTTTTCCCAATTTCTTTGACATGCTGCTGCTGCTGATGTAACAGTAAGCAGCAAAGACCTCATGTACGTAAAGGAGAGCAGGGTGAGCATAAGTGTGAATGCATAGAATATTATTGTTTGACTGATTTGTGCACTTGTTTACTGTATGCAGAACTGAGTCAGGCTGGAGGGATATTTACAATAAGACTTTGGTTGCAGGTTAAGAGGCATTTAAGCTGTTTAGAATGCAGCTCCAGGCCTCCTCGGACGTCCATGTGCAGCAGCCTTGCTTTCAACACCGCTGACAGCCTGAGGATACAAAGTAGCTCTGTGCAAAATGAACTCATACCACTTAGTCGCTGTAGAAAAAAAAATAAATACACCTACAGGTTTGCTAACGTTGCTCTTCAACATGCATGAAATGACCCCTGGCTTTAAAACAGAATGACATATACAGAGATGTAAGAGATGAGAGGAAGGGAAGAGGTGCAGGAATGAAAAAGCCATCCATATCCACTCTCTGACACAGAGAGAATGTACAATGAAAGAACACAGGTACGTGCAAACATAAAAATATGTAGACGTAAGCATACACACACACACACACACACACACACACATTCAGCATAAATGAAACACCGGAGGGGGGGGGGAGAAAAGAAGGAAAAGGACTAGAGAAGTTAATAGTACATCTTTAACCATGTGTGCCACTCGGCTACACCACCACTGTCGTCATCCCCCCTTCCTATCAGCTCCCTTCTGCTGTTATCATCATAATTGTGTCCCAAGGTGAAAGCAGAAAGAGGACCTGGGCTCGGCTTCTTCCATTCTGTTTGTCACCCATTTACATGCTATGTATTTTTTATAATATCTATTTTCATTTTAACCAGTGAAATCAAATGTACTGTTGAACTCAAACTAAGGACGCCACGGTGAGGAAATTTTCCCACCAGTTAATAAACTCGTGACGGTGGTAACGCCGGTGATACAGATAACAGCTCAAAATCTGTAGCGCTTACTTTGATCTTTAACATTAGATCTTTAGATAGTCTTGTCGGTCAACTCTCCTTACTCTCCTAACTTAGTGAAATCTGACTCCTGCTCCTCTGTGCTGCCACTCTGCTGCTGTACGGAGCAGACACTTTCAGTTTATAATGGTGTCCTGACTAAGTATACAGTTTGTTTATTTGATGAATGTGGGCGCTGATATGCGAAAATGAACTAAATGGGTTTTATTTCTATAAAAACAAAAACAACGGTGGTGCCAGTGGGCAAGTAATGGGTGTGTGCCCGAATACCATGTAACACCGACTACCGCGGCAAGCCTAACTCAAAGTGACATTTTAACAGGATAATTATAAATTGAAACCTCTGTAATACTTGTTTTAGTAGCCAGTGCCCACCATGACCAAAAGTCATGCGGCGAAAAAGAAAAAAAAAAGACTAATGGTGTATTCCCATTATTGTGGAAAAACTGCTTCTGCATGCGCCTCGCCATTATTGTGTGTGTGGTGTATCGAGCAGAGCTGCATCTATTTGTACAATTGTATCGAATTTAATTTTTAAATTCTTTTTAAGCAAGAAAGTGAGGTTTAGATTTTGGTATGTGGTTGATTTGATTACCATAACAATGCTTATTTGAATATTTGCTTTCAGGGACTCTATTGAGACAGGCTTAAATTCAGATAATTGCACAGCCATAATTTTGGCACCACATTCTCATTTATATTCTTAATACCAGTGGGGGGATGTTGACAATGTAAATGACAAATCTCAGATGAGTATGCATACAGATGGTAGATTACTGGCCCTCTGGTGCAGTCACAACAGCCTGGAGCTGAACACGCTCAAAACTGTGGACCCCCTCACACCCTCCATCACAATACTCAACATCACTGTGTGGAAACCTTCAGGTTTCTAGGATCTACAATTCCCAGAACCTGAAGTGGTAGATCAACATAGACACTATCATGAAAAAGGCCCAGCACTGGAATCATCCAGTCTGTTTTCTGTGCATCCATCACTGTCTGGTTTGGGTCATTGGCGACTACAACGGACAATTAGGACTGCAGAAAAGATTCTCAGTGCCGACCTCTGGACCACGTCCAGAGCCAGGAAAAGGGACAGGAAACATCACCGCAGACCCATCACACCCTGGACACAACCTGTTCCAACGTCTCCTCTCTGGTAGGCGCTACAGGGCACTGTGCGCCAAAACAACCAGATACAAGAAGAGTTTCTTCCTGTATGCCATCACTCTGATGAAGAGTTAAACCAGTCATGTAATGTCGGAAAGAATCCCAGTGCAATAACCCTGTAACACTAAAACATCCACCTGTGCCTACAAATGTTCAAATTAAAATACACATTGTGCAATAACAGTCTAAGCAGTAAAGTCTAAGCAGGCTGTTTATACTGCACACAGACGTGTACGCTTTGTGTATAAATAATTACTTATTAAACTACCTATTCAATGTTTATTTCAGCACTCATTGCAGTAACTCCCACCCTTGCACTACTGGTATACTTGTTTAAGATTTACAGAAACAGTTTTGACATATATATAAACATTGGATATTGTTGTTTTTATATATATTTATATGTGCATATATTTTTTTCACCTACTTGTATGTGCACATTGAGAGCTAATTCCTTGTATGCATGAACATACTTGGGCAAAAAAGCTAATTCTGACTCTGATTAGCAGATCTACTCACACAAACGTAATAACACGACACATCCTGGGTCATTTGTGTAAATGTACAGGAGAGCAAACCATCAAGACGAGGGCAGGAACATCCTTGTTGCAACAGGAAGCAGAGAGGTTTGGTGGGAAATTGTCTTTAATTTAATAAGGCTACATTGACAATAACAATACCACTGAAATGACATTTAGTATCAGTTATCTCAGCCACAGTGCATGAGTAGTGGTTGAGAGAGTTAGTCCTCCATTTGGGTAATATGAACAGAGCCTTCAGTGTCGCAGGGGCAGCACAGTGATTCCAGAGGGGGTGAAGAGGTGGCTGCCACAGGAGCCAGCCATGCAGAACTGACATCTCCTCCTCCCCTCCTCTCTGCTCTGTAACCTCCAACATACTGCATGTCAACCCTCTTTTTGCATCGCAACCCAAAGCTGACCTCATCTATCAACCAAAAAATGGTGTGAAATAGATACATATTAACCCAGTGGATCTCCAGGAAAATAAAACTTTAAAAAGTGAAGCTCTAGTCCACCAGGATTCAGTCATTGATTTATACATCAAATGAGAAGAATTAGTGATTCATCCAGTATCAGCCATATTTTGGGGAAGACAGAAGTCTGATGGGGGATCCATCTCTGACCCCATTTTGAAACAAGGACACTGATGTGAAGCACATGAAACCAGGCAAAGCCACTATCACCCAACTGCAGAGCTGCAGCACCAGTAGCTTCAGGCCTGCTGTTTCAGTCTAACCTGCACCACCTGCAGGCAAGAACAGTAACATCCACAGCAGGACCCACCTTGATCCCAGCCCCATGATACCTTGCGTGAATTATGACTCATGACTTCTGGTTATTCATTTCACTGAACTGGCGTCTGTGAGAGTTAGCAGTATGCTACGGGTGTCTTCCCTTTTCTTTTGAAGACATAAATGATGTGGGAGCACATCATCTATTTCCTCAAATACCTCAAAGGAAAGGTTAAAAGAATTGGAATACATATGCTTATTCGCATTGGCAATACCAAAAAAGACAAAGCTCCCTCACACCTCTGCATGAAAACTAATGACAGAGCTTGGTATTCAGTATTGGCAGGTTTGAGCGGCTCTCTGCTGGACAACTCTGAAATGCAATACACCTCCACACTTTGTTTTCTATATTGGGATCATGATAATAATAAGAATTTTAATGTTGTTCCGTCATCAGTGTGACTAATATTCACAGGAGATTATACCACAGTCAAATTGTCACCACGCGAAGCAATGCAACATGATGCAAGATTAATGATCCACGGTGCACCAGTCCAACATTTTCTGAGGTCTGAGGATCTGGGGATTCCTCTAAGTGCATGTGCATGTTCCATTGTCGAAAGCATTTTCAGAGGAACAAGAGTTGGAGGAAATGTTCTAGGATACGTACTGTAGGTAAATAGGTTGTTTACGTGTCACGTGGAATCCCTCAGGATGTCATTAAAGTGGTCCCATGGACACTGCAGAGGTATAACAATGAATGCTAGAATCTATATAGACATTGCTTTTTAATGGCCTTTTGAATGTCTTTCCTGTTGAATAAATCAGAAAGTTCCTTTTAAACTTTGTCATAACATAACAATTTGCTAGCCCAAGAACACGCATGAGCCCACTGCTGACCAGTTTGCTTCTTTTGTCCTCAGCCAACATCAAAATTACAAGGTTGACTGTTAGACTGAGCCTGTGATGGCAAATTAAAGAGCACTTCTGTTTCACAGCAGTTGTTTACCATCACCGCCATTATCCACCGACAGCGTCAACAGGCTGATTGTCTCTACAGAGCAGGGTTCATATAGCTCCACAAAGAGGAAGAAAAACATAACTAATAATATATACGAGCTGCGAGGAACCTGCGAAGAAGAATGGGAGAATATTTTGGTGTAAAGCCACAGGCAGAAATTTCAAGGTCTACAATATGTAATTAATAGAGCAATATCCTGCTTCTATTCAATATGGTTTCTCCACTCAAGCTTGCAGGGTGAGTTGCTGCTGCTAAACCTGGAAAAAAGAATACAATCTGCTGAAGACATGATCGCAGTGGGTCATTGCCTCCAGGGGTCCGTGCTTCTAAACAGACTGAATGCACAAACAAGCAATTATTTCTAAATGACCGACCTCCACACATGAAATGTAAAAGAAACACTATGCTTAGCAATTTGTTGCTGGCAATTATTCATTTGGACATTGGAAACTTTGTTTGTCGTTGAATAGGAAAAAAAGGAAATTGCTCATGTCACTCCCCGTGTTTTCACACCCAGGTAGAATGCTAAGGAATGGCTTCACAAGGCGGTCATCAGTCTGTGTTGGTGATAATTTATAGTATTGTATTGTATACCTCAACCCCACTCAGCAGCACAGTACAAAACTCTGTGCGCATGCAGTCTCAGTGGGCCCACTTTCCCTCTTAATACATCCATTCTCACACATGTACAAATGACTGAATCTATATTAATGAGTGGCTAATAGGGTAATCAGTAATGAACTGTTTATACCACATTTAAAGCTACTATACTCAATATTTTTAATGACAAATGTGTGTAATTCAAGGATTAAAGTTTTTTTTTATTTGTCATTATATAATAGGATTGCATAATGAAATGCAGTTGTAGTCCCCTCAATGTCACACACAGAGAAAATGTCTAAACAGGGAGTCAAATATTTAAATTAGAATAGAATATAAACAACAAAATAGGCAATAAAGTAGAACAAACTATATAAAAGTAGCACTAAAGGAGGAAATAAAAAGAAAACAAAATTATACATACAGTTACGTATATACAGTACGTACATACATATACATTCAAAAAATATATAAAAACGATATGTGTAATATCAGTGTAATATATAAACCAGCATAACAGAAAGTTCCAAGTCATTTATGTATGGTGGAGTGCGGAGAATGAAGTGGACTGAGGAAAGAAGCTCCTCTGTAGTCTGGTGGTACGGTAGCGGATACTTCTGTATCGCTTGCCAGACGGCAGCAGGATGAACAGGCTGTGGCTGGGATGGGTATTGGCTTTTAGTATCCTCTGGGCTCTGCGCAGGCACCTCATCTCACCGATATCGCTGATGCTCGGTAGATGATGTACCAATGACGTTCTGGGCCATTTTAATCACCCGCTGCAGAGCCCTGCTGTCATGGGCCGTCCACATCCCATGCCAGTTTGCAATGTTTCCAGTCAGGATGCTTTCTATTGCTCCTCTGTAAAAGTTAACAAGAACTTGGCACGGGAATTTTGCCTTTTTAAGTTTTCTTAATAAATACAGTCGGTTCCAAGCTTCCTTTACCAAGCTGAAATGTGTTGCTCATAGTGGCAAACCAAGAGAATTTTTATTTTTTAAGATAGATTTTTTTCTGGCATTTTTGCCCCTATTAGATAGTGACAGCTGAAGAGAGACATGAAAGGCTTTAGTGCATGGTAGGGTCTCTACCAAGTGAGTTATCACTATCTCTGCAGCTCCACTCAGCTCTATGGAGCTTCTAAGCCTCTTTCAGGTCATTGTTTTGGTTTTACAGCCCACAACTTTACTCTTTTGGTTCAGTTTCACCACTCTCATAAGCATTGTTTTCAGCAGCAGCAGGCAGTTGTTTTCAACCACAAAGCTCTAATAATCGTACTGTATGCTACCTGCCCAGCACCAAACATTAGACAGACAAAGATGTTACACAGTGGAGTGTTTAACAGCTAAAACAAACTTGCAATCGTTGAGTGGACACAAACACAACACCTTTTACACATGAATATTAAGTTAAATAATATAGGCCCATTCTCAGTCACTCAGAATATAAACCAATCTGCTCTCTGCAGATTTAAAGACAAATATTTAACTTAAAAAATTCATACAAAAAAAAGTTAAATGAATTTCTTTCTTTTTCCTTGCAGTACCACAGTGGATGGATATCTGTCTTCCATAACCTCCTTAGTTTTGTCAGATTCAGTCCTGTCAGACTGTGTTGAGGGCTGAGATGTATCAGCATTGTTTACCATGTCAAATATTTCCATCGCTTGCTCTGGAGGTCGCTATATCTCTGTCTGATGAGCTCCTGAAAAACTCCTCCTGAGCCAGAAAGCATGTCGTGTTACTATGACAACCGGCAACCGTGAGTTGTCATGTTATTAGCTGCAGTGGCATAACTGCATATTAAACAGAGTTTTTAAACGCAAAAATAGTCCAGTTAACTTTAGACACTAATAAGATCAAATTTAAACAAAAGTTTAATTCCAGGCTTTTTGATGGCCCTCCCCATGTTGGGGCCCTGGGTAGTTAATTAATTACTATTCCTCCCACTACAACGCCCCTGCATCCACTGAAACCTGATTTTGTACTATTGTGTGTAAATGTATATTATGTTGATTTATCACTTTTATTGTGTATGTATTGCAGTTTGTCCTGATCTGATGTTAGTATTCCAGTAGCAAAGTTTCATTTTAATTTCATGTCAATTTAATGACCAATAAAGTATTCTGACTCTGAGTGAAAAGCTAGACTGGTGAACAAAGTAAAATTGTATGATGGAAGGGATTCAATGCGTTGAAAAGATATGTATTTTTCTTTAAAATGGCAGCAGCTTTAATACATGTGAAAGGCACACACATACAAAAGCTTAAAGCATTTTTGTCCTCCAGAAACTTTTGCCAATGCCCTTCCCGTGTGAAAGCTGTGTTACCCCGCCATGTTGGTGTAACTCGTGGAAAAGCAGCCTCCCCATGGCCCCATGAAACACTCGCCTCAGGCCATTTGTCAAACTTCTCCCACTTCAAAGTCTCTCGGCATCCACCAGAGAGGCCACTGGGGCTTTGGCATCAATTTTAGATCATAAAGTGGAAGAGAGAGCAAGGAGGAGAGAGAATAAAGTCTTAACAAAGAACCACCAAGTGCCAAACATGTTATTATTGCCGATAAGGCCTGTGGGCTCCATGTGAACTGGGGTTAAAAGATTGGATTGGATTGGATTGTGCCGGGCTGAACACTTCAAGGTGATTCTGCTCAACCCAACGGCTATCTAGTCAGTACATCTGTGGAATCAAAAGCAGCATGTTTAGCTTCTGTGTTCAAGATGGAAGAAGACACGATCCTTCAGATGCTGCTCTGTGAATTTCTTTAAACCAGCCGAGGAGGAGTGGCCCCACAATACCAGTTAAACACTGGATATTAACATTAAGAAGGTGGTGAGCTGCAGATCAAAAGGGCTGTTTCTCAGGATCAACTTCCCATTACACACTGATGATCCACTCACTCATAAGAGATCAAGATGCTACATGTAGCATTTTGTCTCTCAAAATTAAGCAGATGTTTTCCACAAACGTCATTATTAACCAACAACCCACCCAGGGCGTAGCTACGTGTCCACCCCTACTCCCCATCTCTGCCACTGCCCCATTTGTTTTGAAGATCAAGAGGAAGGGTAAGACCTCATACCCTTCAACCCTTAAATGAAAAGAAAGAAAAAGAAACAAAGAAAAGAAAAAGAAAGGCCGGCCCCCAATATAGGCCGGGGAAAAAACGAGGGTGGATAAACTCCCAGTGGCTGTCATATTAAGTGCATGCCAAAAGCATGTGTTGCAAAGTGTTACTGTCCGATTTCAGTCACTGCGGACATTATACTGTTTTCGCAGGCAGAGTAGTAAACAGATTTTAATTAGTTAAATAGATGGAGCTTCCCTTTTAAGTTCATATTCATTCAGATTAGATAATATAATGTGAAGTTTAAATGAAATACAGTGTGTATCACTTGCAACACCGAAAATGGTTTTGTGCTTTAAGGTTAATGAAGTCTGGCATGGTTTCCCAATTTAAGGGATGCGCTCCCTGGAGTTTATGGATGACAGTGTGTGTGCAGGTTGGACATTAAAGGTTACACGCCACAACCACTTAAAAGCACTGCTTAATCTCCTCTCCCTGGCTGACACAGAACACGATGGGGAGCTGCTTATTGAGGAATGAGGATGCAACCCAACTAGCAGCCACAGGGCCAACGCCTGCTGCTCAGAGTTCACAGCCTTTTGGAAAAGTTTTTAAGCTTTTAACCCTGGCCACGGCGCAACCTGCAGGGTGATGAGTAGCTTGTGGAAACTGCTTTACCGCTTCATGTCACAATACACCAGAAAACATGCCTTCCCTGTCATTTTCCTTATCACTGTTGTTTCCAATACCCCTAACATATCTGCGTAATGTTTCATCTTGAGTGAAAAATTTGCATTCAGCACTGGAGTTCCTGGTGAGTTCTGAGATCAGTCAGTCTTAACTGTCAAAAGAAACGTACAAACAAAAGCATCAACAAAGGCTGTGTCTGAAATCACTCCGTCATTCATCTCGCCTCACTCACTACTCTCTGAATAACAGACAGTAGTTTATTTAGCATAAAGAACCAGATAAATATTCAGATCTAATAACTCCCCCTAAAACCACAAATTATGGTTTTTACATTTCTGTTTGTGTGCAGAATTAACAAACAACAACGCGTCAGTTAGTGAGCTTTAGAGGTGCTGGTAGGCAGCTTTTTTTTTCCTGCTTCCAGTCTTGCTAAGATAGGCTAATCACATCCGGGCTCCTGCTCTGCACGTGACACACAGACACAAGTGTGGGATCAATCTTCACATCAATCTCTCAGAAAGGAAGCATACAATCATATTTCCAAAAATGTCCACAATCAAGCTGCCTAAATATTACCATGAAAATGTTAATCACGCTAAAGATGTCATGAGTGGATTGCCGGAAAAACAAATGAAATATGTTTAGTGAGCAAACTGCAGATACACTGAACATAAACAATAAACAACAATAACAACAATAAATACAGCGTATTAAAAACCTGAAAAAATGGCAGTACATTTTCTACAAAAACATAACAGATTATGCAAATTAGAGATTGGTTTAAAAAAAAACAGAAAATTAGAGACAGGTAAAATGAAAGGAGTGAGAAAAACTGAAAAAACAAAGGTAATATCATTGTTGATTCTGTACAATGCACTGTATGTGACATTAAGAAAATGCCTCACTGAGAAATTGTGTCGGCAATCAATGCCGCTCAGTGGCCGGGTCGAGCGCCAAAGGTCCACATGAAAGTTGTGCATTTCTCTGTAGCTTGACCCTTGAACTCTCTAAACTGAATATTGATCACACTGACAATAACTTCTCTCTGCTTCCACTGTCCAGACACACACATACAAAATTGACTTTCCCACCATCCTTATCAAAATACAAACTTGCCCCAGGAAATCTGTAGCTGAGCCCTAATGTGATAGAAAGAAAATAATATAGAAAAACATTCATATTTGTAGACTTTATCATTTTGGTGAATGAGCAACACGGCAGCTGGCCGTCCCATGTTGGTATTGCCATATCAGTCAGAGACAGGTTTAGTCTCTTTTATGGTAATCACCATCATTATTACACACTTCAGGGACAAGACACACACACACACACACACACACACACCCTGAGGGAGATGGGCAGAGGAGAAAATCATCCTCTCTATCCACACATACATTGACATTTTCCAATATCTCTACACAATGCAGGCCATATTCAAGTTATTTGTTTTCAGCAGTCACATTTTTTAAAATCAAATAAAGCTGACATTATTATCATTCTTTCTGGTTCTTGTGTCACCGCTTAACAATATGAGATAGAGGAGAGTGGCCAAACATTTTTTCTCACTCTTTAAATCACAGATTATTTTTTACCTACATATGTAATATTTTCAGGCAAACAAACCTACATCTGTCTGCTATCATACTCGACTTAAAGTTTTTCAATAGAGAAAACAAGTCGTGAGGAATTCAACCAAAAGTGGACGCTGTCAATTGAAGCGCATGAGTCTCAGCTGTAACAGCATGAGCTACGGTTGTAACACGGCTAAAAAACAGCACAATATTTCAGTCAAGCAACTGTTTTTACGTTGATTTCATACCAAGGATGTGATCAGATAATGTATAAAACATAATGATATTATTAAAACTTACCGGATGTACCAGTTGACACATTCGTGTCCTTCGTTGTTGGCAAGTACACTGATTACACCTATGTAGTTAGCAAATTTGATTGATGGAAGTTGTAAAAAATATTATACAACCCTAATCTGATTTAGAATATAATTCTCTTCCTCCCTATTTGGTGGCATTCTGGAAAAGCAAACAAATAAGCAAATAAAGGGGAAAATGAATGAAGCTGTGCTCGCAAATCTAGGCCGTTACTAACGTAATATGTGTTCCAAATGAGCCGCTGGTGGCGCCCACGCTTTGGCGTTCTTTACAGACCAGAACTAGCATGCATGACATGTGAAAACTACGCTAACTGACGAAGAACACATACATGCAGACAACCGTGTGGATTTTAGCTCCATTTGCAACATACAAACACAACTTTCAAAAAATACCTCTGGATGTTAATTTTTACTTACTTTGTGCTAAACCAGTTTTCCGGCCGTCATTCTCTGCAGAGCGGACGAATCCTGTTGATATTTCTCAGGGATGTTTAGCACCGCACCGGCCACGTGCCGACATGATAAGGTCATGATGGAGAAAGCGTGCGTGTTACAACTGTAACGCGTTACATTTAAGGCGACTCTCCCCTACTTTTGTCAGTGACCCATAGTTTATACAGAAAAATAGTAAGGAGGAGGCCGTTGGGTTGATGTATTGTATTTAAAGGTCATTATTAACATAACTCGTGAAAATTTACATTAGCATAGAAGATGTTGAGTTTAGGCAAATTAATTTATTCTCAAGTGTATGAAACTACATTAGCAACAACTGTTTGCCTCTGCTCTTCTGATAAGCCACAAATCTGAGTCATTCTTTGCCTCAATCTGCGCCAAACACATCCTCCCACACACACACACACACACACACACAAATATGTATTCATACCCTTCTTCTTCTTCTGATCTCTGTTGCCCAGCCTATTCATCATACATCTCCCCGTAAGCCACTGCTCTTCTGTTTCGCCCCTCCCCGGCCTCTCAGCTGCTGTGTCATCAGCTGTTCATCACAGCGAACACAGCCTCACAGCAACAGCAGCAGACTGCCGAGACGCTCTGCTGCACCGCCACCGCCGCCACCGCCGCTTCCAACAAACACACCACTGTGGCTACTGACACTGATCCCTGAATACTTATGAACACACACACATCATATACATATGTGTATTTCTTGTACTTCTTGTACTTCTTAGGGCCTTGAGCTGAATACTTCCTTTGAGACTCAAAGAAAGGGGTTAGTTGAGACATTTCTTGTCAAGGGATCCTCCGGGATATGAACCCCGAGATCTCTTCATTGTTCTATTTAGGAGTTACAAAGGTTTTAAAGCCCCATTAATTCATTTTGGCCACTTGGGGGCAGTAGAACTTTAAAACAAACTGCATTGACGTATCGTTGCGCTGTGAAGTAGCAAACAATTGCCTACTTGGGCAGAGCAACATTAGCATTTTACTGGTGTTTCTGCCCCTTTTGATCAAATCTGGATCCAGATCCAAAACATGACAGGAAGCAACAGTAAACCCAAATCCTTTCCTGAAAATATCATTTTAGAAAGCTGTTGGTGGACAAAGGACTCATTGACACCTTGACCATCAGCCACTTTTAGCTAGCATGGATAGCGACAACTTTCAGGGCTCTTTCCCTGTGGAGGGATCATAGAAGGTGGCGGACCCATCACCACCAGAGTCCATACAGGTCTAAGAGAGGACAGGAGAGGTCAGGGAATGGTACAATGCTAGTGTTGGTTGTCCTGAGCTTAGGTGAGGATAGAGTAATTAGTCACCTGTGGCCATTTGCAATTACATTCACTTCCAAAAATATTTGGGTATTAGCTGTTTGATGACTCATATTGTCTGTGGAAAAGAGCGAGTAGCACCTTGTCCATTTTGTACAATTGTCATTGTCTTCCTATATTTGTGAAGACACTTAAGGATACAGGTACACTCTTATTGATATTACAGACACACTCTGCAGATATTGGGCCGAGGGAAAGCCTGGCTGCCCTCACAGTGTGTCACTCTTCAGAGTCTGTAGTGCCACGCAGGGTTTTTCCAGTTCAGTGCTGTAACAAGAAACATTTCACAGATCCTCCTCCACTCTGATCTCCTGTCTAACACATCATCACATGCACACACACACACACACACACACACACACACACCAAAAAGGGGGGAAAAATCTCAGACATGACATGGGGCACTTAATCCATTTAATGACTGAGAACGCTGATTTACTTGAAACACTTAATTCTCAAGGGAACCTGGATGAGACATTTCCTTCCTGTGTCCTGGTTAGACTAACCTTTCTTGTTCTGGGATAAATGTGGACGGGATGGCAAAGCTAATCTGCTGCGAAGGTCCCATCTCCTTCATCTGTGTGATCTCTGTCTGAGAGAAGCCTTAAAGGTCATGAAAGTGAATGTAAATGAGAGTCAGACGGATAGACCTGTCAGCATAGATAGAACTATCTGCCCTATATACATCATGTACAAGCGAATTATGTTTTTTTCTTAAAAGGCTCGGCTCCAGTGTTTATGTGCGTGTGTGTCTGTGTTTGTCGATAAATGTGCATTATTCTCTGCTAATGATCATCACTCTGCCCATCTCACTGCAGCAATATTGCCACTAACCGGTATCATCCCTTGGTCCTCACCCCGGCGCACCATGTATTACCATCAATCACCATAAAAACAGTGCACCAGCTCCTCGCTCGCATGCACAAAAACACAATACCACCATATTAAACCGCAGTTATGGAGCTTGAGAAAAACAGCGGGCGGCGGTGTAGAGGGGGCTCTAAGTTTTATTTATTCCCTGCTTCTCTCCTGACGATGGGGGTTTAATGGTATCGCCTGACAAGGTGTTTACTTAGCATGCCATACCAAATAAGAAAGACAAAGAATTGCAGCCTTCGATCTAATTGACTCAAGCCAATTCATTAGATTAATTCATCTCAGGCAACAAATTGCTTGGAGGGTTGTTTAAACCCCTCAACAATCACCAGTGTTGACTCAGGGAGCACTGGGAGCTTGTGAAGCGCATCCTGGTTAAACTAAAACAAATATACACAAAGAAATGGGAGACCAGGTTCGAATATGTTATTGCCAATGTTATGCAAGCTCGCCAGCCACTTAGCTACATGTTGTAATCCTGGTAAATGGAGATACAGAGGCAGTTAGGACCAGAATAGTGCAAACATTTCTAAGACAGAGAGCTGCTCTGGAGGCTGAAATAGTGTTGTTGGTAGAGTTAAACCTTTTTGGTTAGATATGTAGATGTGTATTTGTGAAAGAAATAAGTCTTGACAGCTAGCAGAAATCATTATTTCACTGGAAAAACATTTTTTATTTCTAACAGTGGGGAGAGCAGGAACGAGCTAGAAGAAGCTTGAGAATATGACAGAAAATGTGAGAGAGAAGATCTTCCTCACTGAACTTTCACAAACAGCGCAGCTGCACATTCAAATTAGAAATCTATAGAAACTTTTTATTTTAGGAAAAGATTAAATCACCGCTCACAATTTTGTTGTTTGGTTTGGAGGAATTGTTGGACATTAGGGCCCTGGGTAGAATCTTCTGTTATCCTTTCCATTAAAGGGAAATTCCGGTATTTTTAAACCTGTTTAACCAGAAACAGAAAGTCTCGCTCTGAAATCTCGCAAGATGTTGAGGATCTTACAACAACAAGCTGACTTGGTGGTTAAAGTTATTTCCTGAAAACCCATAGATTACCAATGCTATGGGCAACTATTTAGTTTGGAGTTCAGTTTGCAGTTTGGCTAGGAAGGTTACCACATTTCATGCTCCACTTTTCTGTGGCATATTTGACAATCTGATGTTGTGCTTCCTGTTCTATTTTCCAGTTGTTGTTGAATACAACTTCCAACCTCTTTTCAGTTTTAAGAATGTGCATTTCATGTTGGTCCAATTGAATGGCTTGCAAATATACTGTATACAGAAAATCAGGGCTTTTTTGAATAAACACACTGTCTAACTCGATAGAAAGAGAGTCTGTTATTCAACATGTCTTGTATCTTTTCCATCTCTCAAGAGTTTTCAAAAAGTAGCATGCCTAAAATAAATACCTAAATGCCAGAGTCAGGTCAACACATCTCTATTCTCTACCTCCCGCCACTATTTTCCCCCTGAAATATCTCAACAGTGGTCAATTAAAGAGGTTCAAATTTCAAATTGCCCTTTTCTTGCCATCATGCCCTTTTCAGTGTTGTTCTGAACCCCCCTCCTAGATTTAACCAGCCAGTTGTACAGAAAATGAATATTCTCAGTGTGAGTGAAGAAACCATGTGAAGTGTGTGTACTCACCACTGCTATCAGAGGGCAGAAAAGCAGCAGTTATATAAATGTGTAAGCTTTTTAAGCTTTGACAGTACTGCTGGTATTAATCTACAAACTGTATAGGAAATGGGAAAAGTCAAATCTACATCTCTGTTCTACAAATGAATTTATAAATCTGGCACAGGCATTTAGGTATGTAATCATCCGTGAAAGCAGCAACTCCCTGAAAGTCAACAACATAAAGCTTTAATTAAAAAATACAATTTCTGGGCCTTTCTTTGCCTCTTCCACTGTTTCCCTCACACACACACACATTTAAACACAGGGGCTATATATTTCATTAGAGACAATGAGACAGAGGGCTTTAATTTAATGGGAACACTTCACCAATTTCCATGCTTATTTTTCATGTATTATTCATTAGGATGGTGTGAACATCTACAGCAGTGTTCTCTGTATGACTGTAGCCAGCTGTAGAAAACTAGTTCCACTGACACACTCTGACATCTGTGGATGGTGGAGAGCCAAAACTGAAGAGGTCAAAACTCCAGAAACACTTTTTATTTTAACAACAATAAAGTTGTTCTTTATACTAGAAGTGTTGCTGGAGTTTTGACCTCTTCAGATTTTCTTTTCCCGTCTCCATGGCCAGCTTCGTCACATAGGCTACTACAATCCTGCGCAGCTTGTTTGAGGAGTTAAGAAGTATTTCCAATATCAATATCACTAAAATTGAAATGACATTATATTCTCCTAGAGATTAACAACACAGCACACAGGGGAGTACCCTGGCCTCATGGCTCATTTGCAGGTCCACCAGAGGTCTGTTGTAAAATATGGAGGTAAGTCCATTTTTATGATTGTCATATATTTAATCATTTGAATTTTGAATGGTCTCCAGGTTCCTTAAGGGATGATGTCTCACATATTATGAATTCACGTGTTACTCCTGTGCCCCATGACATCCTTGGTGTAAATTAGTTTTAGATCAGACCTTGTGGACTCATTTGATGTTTGTGTGAGCTTTAATATTGCAAATGAGATTTATATTCAGGTCCTGTCTGTTAGTAATGCTGGAATAATAACCTAATGTGGGTGCAAGAACTCAGTTTATAAAAGCACAATTTGGGGATTATCACATTCACTAAGCACAATTTCAGGTCCATTTTAGCAAAAAATGTAATTGTGAGTGACGTGATTATGTATTGCTGTTACACAAACACCTTTTTACAAATTATGTGAGTACATAATTGTACATAAAAGTAGTTCTTTTAGGATATAATGTCTATAAATGCCACCTTGGCTTTGTGGTTAACAGCCATCGTCACTGCAGCTTCTTGCCCCTGAATAACAGTTAGAAAGAAGCTGTTAGTTAATCATTTTAAAAACTGAAAAAAGTGGCTTCACTCTCCCAACTCGTGTATTGCTCCGGCAACAGGGACAGCGGGATCTTAGCTGAAGACTAGATTCAATAAGGGATTTGAAAATATTATAAGTGAATTCAATACTTGATTCCAAGTTGATCAAATGTTATCAAATCCCAACCCTGTGTGTGTGTGTGTGTGTGTGTGTGATAACAGGCGCCTTGAAACTTTCTTAAGAGATAAAGCAAACTTCAGTGTTACCCTTATTATTTAAAAAAAAAAAAGACAGAAAAGAGAGAGAATATAAACGTTAACAGCTATCAATTGGTATGCAAATTATATTTTTTTCTGCTGTTTTTCTTCCACTGCTATCATTTTCTGAAAAGGAACAAGGAAGCAATTTCTCTTAAGAAAAAATAACACCCCAGACTGTGCAGTGATGGATTATGGCTTCAGATTGACAAGAACATCTGTCAGCGGGATATTTGATGGAATTTTGATGGAGCTGGTGACTGAACGGGAGCCTGTGTGCGGTGAAAAGTGAAGCTGAATTATATTTCTCACAGCATGTTATGTGCTGTGAACAACAGCCTTGGTTAGTCAGATATTGCATGGAAATGTTCAAAAAACCCTTTTGGTAGTAGTTTTTTTTAGAGCACATCGAGTCTAGCTACATTTGAAAATGTCAGATTATTAAGGAGTACTTTAAAAAGTTGTTTTCTGAAGGTTGAGGTGGGGAATGTGGTCTGAGGGTCACCAGTTGAAATCCTCAGACCAGCAGGAAGCAGCTCAGGAAAGTAAGATCATTTGTATATCACTCCAAATATGTAGATGTGTTGCTCAAATGCTCCAGCGGAGAAGAGGCAGGCGAGGCCAGCTTTAGAGACTTCACTGAGAGCCACCAAAATGTAAATGTGTAACAAACCACTGCAAGGAAAAAAACAGCTTAACAAAAGTAGTCATTCAAATGAGCTCCTTGAAAGTACATGAGATGTTGCTGAAAAAGAAATATTCACACTCAGCTATGCACAGATGGCTGTGAATAATTAATATTCATGGAAAAAAGGCAGTGCTATTTAAAAAGTTATTTCGGGGCTGATCCCCATGTTTTAATGTTACCAGTGTAAAAATCACATTTCTTTTTTTCATTGCTGTGCTCCATCTAATGTGTGATTGCACTGCACTGATGTATTCTAAATACCTGCACCACATTAGAATTTCTCATTAGAAAGTGTGAAGTGTGATGCTGCTGCTGCAAGAATCAGCTCATGAACCACAAGATCTTACCTAGCCGCCAGGCTACGAGCCAAAAATGCACCCAGAAAAGGCCCAACGCTTTGAATTCCTACTGAGATATGTTGATTTTTACTCCTTTCTTTCTATCTTACACATTTCCAAGAAGGTGTCTGCCGTCATTAGGCCACCTATTCATCTGTAAAACGCTCAATTAGGCTCCCACGTTTCATATATTCCTAATCACTCTTGAGTGAGAGGAGGTGGGATTTTGCAGAGGGAGATGATGATGGACTGACAGGCTGGCAGATCCAAGGACTTTTTTCACACGAAAACGAAGACAAGAAACTTTGACAACAAGTTTGCCTACTCTGACAAAATGTATTACGCTTTTCGTCAATGAATAAATACTAACTCAATGACCTGCATGTATCTGCAGAATCATACATTTTATGGTCCTGGCTGGTTGGGGGTACATAAAAAATCCTTCCTCTAGAATTAACCAGAAATGTCAAAGCCATTTCCCATCCGTCCACCAGGTGCCCTCTGAATTTCCCTCCTTCCCCATCACCTGACTGCCCCACCCATCTACACACCTGTTCCCACTTATCTCTGATCTGCTCACCTGCATCTCATTCCCTCATCAGCCTCTCAGTACACACACCGGTCCACTTCCTTTGTCGGTTTGTCCTATGTTTCTGTCTTGCCGTGTGTTTTTTGCTTTTGAGCTTCTGTCACCTGAACCGGCAAACTATTTTTTTTTTTTTCAACATCAGCGGCCAAAGTTAACACTGTCGAGTATCGAGAGGACAGATGCTGCAGAGGGAGGCCGGCAAGGAGAGACACAAAATTAGTCTGTAATGGCAAATCAGAAAACAGGCAATTTAATCTGCAGTCACTTGAATATGTTTGCCTGCGAAAGTGTCGATAAGACAACTACGTCTGCAGATAACTCTAACAGAGTGGTTGCAGTGCCAAGTGAGTAAAATGCATCTGCTTTGCATTCATCAACACCTTCCTTTGTTGTTCACCTGAATGTTTTTCTGCCTACCTGCTGCTGGAGGAGATTCCTCTTCCTGTCTTTGTTAGATCAAGGAAAACATTATGTAAACTTATACCACACACTGTACATTTCTTACAGTTCATGACAATTTATTCAACATTTCCATGCTCCTAAATAGCCCACAGTTTCACTGCACTCGTGTGAAATTATAGAAATAAACATTATCACCGCAGCCCACACAACACATTCATTAACATGGCTCAGAGCAAACTGTAGTCTGTGCAACCTCAAATATGCATATCAACTATTTATACAGTTGCTGCACACACCTTGGTCTGACTCTGTAGCACTCATTATGTATTAGGACAGCAGTGTTGCTCCGAGTGTTGCAATGCTTTGGGAGAAAAATAATCACACATGCATTAAAAGACACACACGCAATGAAAACTGTAACCCAAAAAACAGCTTATTACGACAGTAAAGCGCAGGCAGGGGGGTGGGGGGTGGGGGGTGGGGGTGTTAATGGACAACAAAGCTTGATATGCGCGTGTCCACGCTGTGACCCGCTGAGATTTACATCATTACCTTTCCAGAGCCGCCCACCGCATTAGCGTCCGGGCGGGTCGGCCTGTCACTCCTCTGGTGACGGGCCCTGCAGGGAGGCTCTATGAAGCTTACAGCAGCATGGTTGTGTGTGTGTGTGTGTGTGTGTGCGCGTCAGCTGTCTGTCTGCTTGAGTCACGCCTTTAAGCCAACACACGGGTGTAACTAGCGTCAGTAAAGCCCACAAGCACACGGACGGCCTAATGCCGTTGTCAGTCTAACAAATGCCGCCGTCAGTCCTGGTGTGTGTGTAGGAGGAATAACCGCCTCACTGCTCAAACACAACTGTCGCAGATTAGTGTGAAGGAGGGCAGAGCGCTGACAAGACAGTGTTTAAAGAGAGAGAGAGAGAGTTGGAGAAAGTGTGTACTCTTTAATCTGGCCTTCAGATAACTCCAGTACACCAACAGCTGATGTATCTAAAGAGGAAGGAGTGACTCTAGAAGAACTGAACTGTACAGGAATCGTCAGGGATGGAGCAAGTACTAGAAGATTTTACTCAAATAAAAGTAGAATTACTTTATATAACATATACACATCACACCACAGAGCCCAGAATTAACCAGAAAGGAGGACAAAACTCAAAAATAACTGACAAAAAGACCTACAGACACCACGGTGGGTGCAAGCATTATCAGGCTACAGAAATTAAATAACCTGCCGCTTTAACACTTTAACTTTAACATTTTAGTGATAAAACATCACTGAGGCAAAGATGTATAGACAAAATATACTCAACAGCAGCTACAGCCCACAAACACACACATTAAAGCAGAAAGAGAGCTGCACAGTTTTTGCACAAGCCTCAGCCTCTCTGTCCCACTGTGCTCCTAAAAGTTTTCAAACACTTTGAGCTAAATGAGCGCTCTGCAGTCCCAACTGTGACAGAGATCAACAGTTAAAAACACCCTCACACACCTCACGGAAGGTAACGGTGAACGCAGAAGTCACTGATGGAGGATCCATCATGGGCATTTAAGCCTTTAGCATGTTAGCCAGACCCAGCATGAACCTGTAGTTCAGGCAACATCGTGGGTGTGTTTGATTTGGGTCACTCAGCGTGCTCACTGGGTAGTGCATTAAACCAGCAATTAATTAAGGTAGATGCAACCTTTTTTTTTTTTTTTTTTTGACCTGTGGCACAATCATGCTAACCTTAACTCATAAGCCCAGTTGCGACCGCACCTCTCACACCCCCACAACAACCAGTGCATGCAAACATTAGGCTCGAGATGAGCCAGGCCTGCGCAGAATCGATCACCGGCGATCACTGCACAATGCATGCCGGTTAGATTTGTGTCCGACTTGATCCTGACTTGCTCTGACGTCACGCACACGTGGGCAACGATAACCTCACGAGATCAAGGCGGCCACAGCTTTCAGACCCAGGGCATGATGGGAAACGCCTGGCTGTCGAGTCGCAGTGAAGGTTTAACCTAACAAACATATCTTGTGTGGTTGATAATAATGAAGGTTATTTCAGCCATAGCTGTCCGAACGTGGTCTTCAGACTACAAGTAGCCTACAGGTGGATCTAACAGGATGTAAATATTTCTGTGACTTCCTGTATATTCTTTGAAGGCTGCTGGACTGCTGCTTTTTGTCACCCCCCCCCCCCCCCGCTGCTGCCGCCTGATCTCGCAGTTCACCTTGAACGAGCCTGCTTTCATACTGAACGCACCCCAGCTACACACATCCATCAGCAAAGAGGAACAATGGTGGCAGGTGGAAGCTGATCAGCATGGAGGGAGGGACCCTTAAGGAACCAGCTGCCACATCACATTTCATCTGTTCTGGGATAAAGTCCATTCACGCCATCTGATGATTAAATTTGCCTTATTTGGTTTAAAAAAAAAAAAAAAAAAAAAAAAAAACCTGGAGGAAACGTATTGTGTGTGTGTGTGTGTGGAGAGTTAGATAACCCACGTCAATGAATCCAATTTCACTTTTATCATCCCAAGACAAAGTTTACAGCACTGTGACTTGACATTTTGCCTTCACTGGGACAAAACATCGCAGCACAAAGAGATTTAACCCCTTTATCCTCTTAATTGGTCAAATCTTCAACTAATTGCCTGTGATAGCATTACATCGGATGTATAGCAGTACAGAGGGGGAGAAGAAAAGCGTGGATGAATGGATCAAAGGGGGGGGGGGGGGGGTGCAGAGGGAAAACAGGCTTCAGATGAGCTGTAATGGTCCCATCTTGGTTGCAGATTAGACCCGCATACAGACCCTCCTCTGATAGGCTGCCTAATAAAAGAACACTAAATGGGGACACACTGTGAAGCTGGTGGGTAATTGAAAAGCAATTACAGCCCTTTCTCTCTTTATACCATTAACGCATATAAAAAAAAAAAAAATTCTAGCTCCTTCTAAAGATACTAATGTGCTCTCGCTGTCTTTTTCACCTCAACCCATGTGATGTTCAACCGAAGTCTTTCTCACTTATCAAATGCACTTCAGTTTACAAAAGACAGCTCACGTGAGCCGGAAAACGGCCCTCACATACAGTTCTGAGTGGAAGGTTACTTTCATTCTGTCCCTTATAAGCACAAACACAAGGTTCCATTTTTTATCTTTTTTACCTCCACTAACCAGGTAAACAGTAAGACATAATAGCCGACAAGTTGTGGGTTCCTTTGCATCAGGTGGTTCTTAGGCCCAGCATCATCTTTAAGTCCTCTAAATTAAGCGTCCACTCCCTGTCATGCAAAACGCTGCATTAAACCCTATTCATCATTATTTTTGCTTTTCTTGTCCACGTGTAGAGCTGTGCACACAGCGTCTGAAAAGTAAAGGGACCTAAACGGGAGAGGGTTTAACTTTGTGCTGTTTGAATTCTGGGCAAAGCAGCGAACCTGCAGACATACTGAGCTGTCCTTCAATATTTAGAGAGTGCAGTTGTGAACACTTAGAAGTACAGCAGCGGGCATGAGGTTTGATTCAAGTCCCCCTCGCCCTGTCTCCAATCCTCTTCTGAAGTATCATTAATTATCAGCGCGGACGTTTCCTTTAGGCATTCCAGGCACAGGATGTGTTGGTTCAAACACAAGCCCGCTCACATCAATTTCACTACTGAGTTGGTTTTCTGAGGAGTTATCAAAGATCTTTCGGTTCGCTTTGGGTTATTGTGCCCTCACTGACTCTCTGCTACATTGGCAGTCAGTGCAGCTCGCCAGCCTTCCTCTCCCTCGTCCTCCCAACATCTCCCCTCCTCTCCCTCTCTCTTCCCCTATAGTTCTTTTTTCATTGCCCACAGTACCTCTTTGTCTTTGTCTCCCTCTTCCTCTTTTCTTGCTTCCCAGGAGCTTTTCATTCACTCCGGGCACGACTGTGTGCTGCTGGTCCTCCTCTGTAGCTCCTCCACCCACCCCCCAACATTCAACCTCCTTCCTCTCAACCTTTATGCATGTATCCCTCTATTCTCTTCCTTAATCTAATTGGGCTCGCTTTCTTTCGTAACCAGTGTTTTGCCTGTGCTGCGCTCATCTCGAGCCATTCTGAAATGTTGTCTTCTTTTCTCTCGAGCTGATATTTTTCTGCACCGCATCTCTCTCCGTTACACTGTTTACACCCTAAAGGATTTAATTTCAGATGCCTTTTGTGTATCATGCTTGCATAGACATGGAAAATTAATGTGGATTTACATGTGGATTTAGAATTGCAGAAAATGTGAGGCTGCTTTTGAATACTTCAAATTGATGAGCAAAAATGATTATATTCATCACTTGGGGGTATATTCTCCTTTTGCCCTCTGGTTTGGGATTATTCCTGGAGCAGAGAGGGGCTGAAAGTCTTTCTCTAGGGCACTCTGGAAGATATGGCAAGACATGGGATTGATAGTTTGATGAATTCATTCATACCTCTCCAACCCAAAGGCCATTCTGCTGCTCAAAAAGAAGCTACTCCAGGAGTTTATTTGATAGATAACACTTATACAGCACTTTTACTTGTACCAAACCTTAAAACCGGTAAGTTCTTCTGGTTTTCTGGCATTTTTGTTTCAAACATGCCCAAAACTAAAGTCGTGGCTGTAAAACACAAGCACTGTAAGTTTTCTCCCAGAAGCAGAGAGAGGTTTGTTCTGCTTGGGATTTATTTGTTTGTGTTCGAGCGCACCTCCACCTCCACCTCCCTCCACGCTCTTCCTGTCTCCCATCTGCATCACCCTCTCCCTCACTCTGACCCGCAATGTAAGATAACACAGACAACAGGGGGCCTGATTTTCTTTTATTGCATTGTAATACCGCCAAGTCCCAAAGAGCAGTCCATCACTTATTCATGACAGCCTCCAAACACACGCAACCTGATTCACACCCCCAAATTCACACACATAAACATACTGGTAGGCCGGAGGTTCAGGTGAGTCCTGCTCATTATGTAGTACACACACAGGCAGCCGGGAATACACACTGGGGTTTTGGTTCTCCGTCTTCCTGGTCGAGGTAGAGCTCAGTGGGTGCAGCCAGAGAAGCTCTTGGTAAATTAAAAATGTTGGAGCTGAAGAAATGCTTGACGCAGTTTATGATGACGAGACTTTGATGCAGTGTTGACGATGATAGTTGCTGTGGTAGAAAACGTCTCGATGAAGCAGTGAATGCAGTTGGGGTAGTTGATGTAGATAATAATGATGACGATGGTGACGCTGATGGTGATGATGATGAAGAAAATCATGAATACATACTGCATGGTCTGTTACTGTAAAGTCTCTGTATTGGATACAGTGGGGTAAGGTAGTTACAACGGGCCCCAGTGCACACTAGTTACTAGTTATGACACACACACACACACACGCACACAGTCTTGACAGATTTTGCCTATCGTATTGCCTCAATCAAATGGAGACTTCATTGGACAACATCAACATACATATTACCCAGCAATCATCACTGCATATGTGTATGTGGCAAAAATACCAAACAAAATAAGACATTTTTGATTTAATTGAATAGTTTTTTAAAGTTGAATTATAGTTTTTATACCTTATGTAAAGTAAGCATATCATTTTGTCATAGATTGCTACTGACTATTTTACCAAAAACATATTTAAAACCGTGACCGAGACTTTTTGCCTTTTCGAAGGCATATATAGCAAATGGCACTCTTTTTACTTTGATGTAAGTTCTTCTTTGAACACAGGTGTGTTTCTGACTTGCCAAAGCCCGTCTGCCAACGTATTGTTGGAGGGCCCGCTCTCTCTAACACCGTGTCCTATCGGCAACGTTTTGTATTGTGATATACAGTATAGATGTATTTTTACTGGAAATGACATACAATGTAACCAACAGCAGGTTGTTGTTAGCTGCTCATTTCCCTTCACAAGGCTACTCCAGTTTAGCTAGAAACTTCCAGCTGCCTGGTGATCTCCCTCCAGCCTGCTGCCACCTTAGTTCGGTTTTTGTAGTTAAATGAGGAGGTATGATATAGGTGACTTCTCATTTCTTCTCACTTCATGAATCAACCGTTCCTCGTCCACGATGCAACACTTTCAACGCGAGCCACAGGAATAAATGGAAACAGGGCATCTGACAAAAGTTCAGCTCAAAACGCAGCGCTGCGTCACTCGCAGCCAGTTAGGACGTTCCAATAGAAAACAATGCAATCGAACTGATTTTGTTGCTGACGCTCACTAGCGTCTCATTCAGTTAGGACACGGTGTGAGGGGGCCCCCCCTACTCCACGGTCCCCAGTCCAGATACGTCTATATTTACCGCCCTGATTGGATAACAGTTGTATAAATACTGTGCTTACACGTCACCTCAGATAACTTTGCACTTGATAGGTTACAGAGAAATCCAAACGTGTTGTGATAAAAGCGGGTCACTGACTTTGTAGTATAGCAAATGTAAAAAAGGACTTTTGTATTTACAGTCATAAACTGTGCACATGCTCCTTCTTGTGCTCTGTTTGCTCTCCCCAGGGAGCACATTCGAATCCCACATCTCCTTCGCACTGATAATACTAATAATAGTTTAACTTATGTTCTCCCTCCTAAACACTTTATGACCACTGTGATTATTTCACAGCAACAGCTGTGCTTGAAAGCCAGTCAACAGGGAGTGTTGTGAAATGTATTTACACAAGTGTCAGCGTGCATTACCGCTATAATTTTAGAGTGGGTATTGGAGCGGGAATCATTTTAGAGCATCAATTCTGGTTCTAACAGTAAACTTATAATGTCTGAAGATGAAGATGGATTTTCTCATCGGGGGTTATTTATTTATTTGGCGTTCAGACTGCTGGATTGTTTTACAGTGTAAATGAGAGGCACCGTAATGTGGAGCAGTTGGTCTTACTTTGTAGACGCTGTAAAATCATGAAGACCGGGGTGATTAAAGTGCAACCTGGCTTTGGAGTCAGCTGAGGTGGCGCCATGGCCGGCGACCAAGAGAGTAAAATGGACACAGCATGTACAGGAACAACATGGACTGGAACAAGTCGACCTTTAATAACAGTTGGAAGGAAAAGGCAGAGAACAGACTGAAAGGACACGAGATATAAATATAAAACTCAGACTCACCATCCACTTTATCTGGACCTTCTGTCTTGTGTCGGTCTTCTTTTTTCTAGACTCCAGATGTGTGTGGTGCCATTTTGACAGCCATTAAAATGGCTCCTCTGTTTTCGTTTATGGCTCCAGAATATGAATGAGTACATACCAGAGGGCCAGAAGGGAAAATGCTACAGTGCCCTCCTGCATTTTTATCTTCTGATTGAAAAGTTTCAAACAGGCATCAAATGGAAAGTAGTTTCATCTCAACTCCTAAGTATGTCTTAAATCTATTCTAATGAGGGGCTTCAATATATTTCTACAAACTCCTTTTTCATTTAAAGCTACAACAATTAATATTTATAACTAAAATGTAAAGGTGTAATGTGAAAGGGCCTCTCTCCAAGTGGCAAATAACAAAAAGAAGCAAATGAACACAAATAGAAGCAATTTCACTCGTGGCAAAGACACATCCACGTGAATTGAGTGAGTGAAACTTTCACATTTATCCCGGTGCTAAAAACGACTTCATTAACACATTCAGGAAGAAGTGGAGTTCCTATTGAGTTCTGGTGCACCTGGCATGGGTTCTATCAGTTATGATAACATTGCGCTCACCAATTAAATGCTGAGGTCTTGAAACAAGGGTGACATTGCTACAAAAAAGTCCAGCAAGGTAACCAACACGAGCAGTCAGACGTCCATAGAGGCTGAAAACAAACCCCCAGATTAGTCTAATTTATTTGGAAGAGAAAATGAAGGTGAAAAGGGAGGGGGCACGATACCAGCCCTATTCTATTGTGCCACATTTCAAGTTAAAAAACAAGAGCTCTGAGAATATTTACATTCAGCAGTGTGTGTGTGTGTGTGTGTGTGTGTGTGTGTGTGTGTGTGTGTGTGTGTGTGTTGGTTTAACACGTCTTTAAGTCAGAGACAGAAAAATCTACTGCACACTAAATTATTGATTGTCTGGAAATGTCACATCACATCAGTCTGTGTGAACTCATCACGCGGCAGGAAGGCCCGGCATGGAAATGAAAGCTGAACTCCGGCTGAGATGCATTAACGTGGAGAGAAAAATAAAAGGCTGTAAATCAGTTTTTAAGAAAATACTTTATTTTGATTTGACTTTGCTCTTCTCTGCGTCACAATAAAATCTCAAAGCACCTCACCTGAGCTCATTCAAGGGCAGACAAGAAAGAAAAAACACCAGTCTAAATCTCCTCTCCTGCTGTTTCCTTGAAGTCTGACGCTTTGACAACAAGATAGAGCACATTCAACACTCCCTTTTAAAAAGGGGGGGGAGAAAGGGCAGGTAAACATTCTGCTTCTCTCACTGTACGAAGCTACATGTTTCACTGTTGGCTGCCTCGCTAATTGTTCCAAGTGTTAAGAGGCTCCAATCAATGAGCTAAAGGACTAATAAACAGAGCGGGTCGGGTGAGAATGCATTGATCATTTCCTCCTACTGTTCTGTGCATACCTCACCTCTAACTATACACATTCTGACTCCAGGGAGGATTTTTTTCCTCCCCAGGTTGTGCCTCCAAACTGAATCCTTTTAGACATTCAGGTGAGACTTGATTGACATAATCAAACACCCTGTCAGTGTTAATCATATGTTTATTCCCAGGAGTGTCTTCAGTCATCACATATCGGGTATATATCTATGAGAGAAAGCCTTCTGTGCACCAAAGATCTCTATACAAACCAACACTGCCACCTACTGTTCAACTCATACTAGTACCCAGACTCAGGATTGGCATGCATTAAATGTAAATAATACAAAACTGTAATTCCTTTAGTCACACAGTGTAACGGACGACCGTGTTGCACATTTTTTAATGACAATCTTATCCCTCATAAATCCACTGATTAGCATTTCGATCAGGGATAATCTGTATCTGGGTGTCACCATGAAAGGCGCAGGCTCGGCAAGTCGACAGAATCTCGATGGATGGCAGCCACATGGGAGTTTTGGAGGCTGCATGCGTGCAAGTCAGCAGGGGGGAGGGGGTCAGTCCGAGAGCACCGCCGGTCCCACCGCGAGCTCTGCAGCTGCATGCAAACATCACACATTCGGAGTATGTACATGAATAATAGAGCAGCCTGACAGGAAATTAACAAACGATGGAGACCCACTCGAGCTTCCGCATAATATATTAATCTCCTGCACTCTAATGATCTGGCTGCTCTGCTGCTCCCACTGTCACATAGTAAGAAGGTGCTTTCATTCTTCATTCTTCTATTCTCTTATGCGCCAAACTGTTCTCATATTCTCTCCTTGATAACCCACCTCCTGTTTACTTATTTATACAGCAAGTATGTGGATTGCATGATGATCTGCCTGGTACATAGATACTGTCCAGCGTTGTCATTGCTCTGGTCTGCTGGGAACTTGTCAGATCACCGGATTTTGGTAGTTGGAAGTCTAGACAAGTGGGGCTCCATCGCCTGTAAATTCAGCCTAATATAATGTTGATGACTAAATCCTAGTAAGATAAAGATAAAGCAGATTAGGGGCATCTCTCTAGACTGTGGTTTGCTGTTTCATAGATAGATAAGATACGATGATAAGAGAAGAGCCTTACTGGGAATCTACACTTAAAACGAGAGACCTGAGCGGCACAGAAGTGCGATTGAAGAGTCCGTCCATTAAACCCACACCGACTCCAACCTCCATTCGGCCAACTCTGTCCTTACAACCAGTTCAATCAGGAGAGACTTCAGTATGAGTGAACATCATGACATCATCATATTTTAAGGGGGGGTAGAGAAGCCGTGAGTAGTATAGGATGCCCCCCCCAATGGAGTCTAGACACTGGTGGTGCTGGAAGGATGGCTGAAGATCTGGATGTGATGAGGAGTGGACTTCTGATGAGCTCGACCCGGACACTGAATGTGGTGGGCTGGAGGTGAAATGACAGCTGACAGCAAGCGAGAGGAGAACAGATTTAAAGTTTGACAGCAGCAATATGATTGGCTGATGGAGATCGTGGTGAAATCCGGTTGGATAAGTGAGAGAGTAAATGCCCATAATCAGCTGATTGAGAGAAGCAGGAAGAGAGAGAGAGAGAGAGAGAGATGTGAATGAATGAGGCATAAAGATAGTCTTCCTGATTGAACTTGAGCTTCATTTGTCTTATTGATTAAAAGCTTACTGACATACAAAGAAAAACAACATATGATATAGAGCATTTAAATACAGTAAGCTTATTTCACGGTCAGATCAGTGTTTTGAAGGCAATCCATTTGTCATAAAAAAAGCAAGAGGGAGAGAGAAAGAGAGAGTGGCTTTAGGGCAGTAAAGTATTCACTGCATGCCGAAGGTCAGAGGGGATACTCGGCTTTAATGCACAGCAGATATGAGGAGAGAGGCTGCTGAACTGAGGCCCCTAGCAAGAGGTGTTACTCCGATAATCTGTGTCACTGATCTTACACCAAATCCACACGCAGCATTTCAGCATAGCGGCAGCACTTCAGAAGAACACAGTTGAGAACAATGCAATGCTAACACTTGCAAGAACTTCAAAACGCCTTACTCTTGACTTTCACTTTATACATACAGTATATGTCTTGCATCGCTCTTTCAGAACATACTCACGGTACTGTGCATTAAACATCAGATATGAAGTTTAGTAATACTGGTACCTGTCTCTTTCACTTCCAAATGCAGACTGAAAGAGAACTTCTCTCACGCGCAGGTAGTACCAGAGCGCAACAGGTGGTCCACCAGTTAAAGTACTCAATATATTCACATGAAAATAAAAGGTACATAAAATATTACTCCTTTTGTTAGTGCTGTAAACAATCTCACAACAATGTTAAGATTGATCTAACATAATCATTGAATATTAATAAAATTCCTCCTCTCATTATTGGCCAATAGAATATCCCCCTTGAGACGATACCAATTAATTCATAGTGCAGGGGCTTAAAGCTAGCTGGAATACCAAAGCACACCATTATATACAATATACAATTGTATAGACTGCAAAAAATGGCTTCTTTAATCAGAAATGAGCTCAGTGTTTTGGATGTCGGAGCTTCCCACCAAAACCACTGACCACAAACTCCAAACTCAACCTGTGAAACTCACAGTACTCACACTTGATACTATTCAGTGATGTTTAAATTAAAGGTTTGTACCCTGGTACAGCTGTTCCAATGGTGGGCCTCAGAGCGCCATCTAGTGGGCAGCGGAGGCAGTGGTACTGCTTTTGGTAATTTACGAAGCTACTTATTTTTATTTTATTTATCTAATTGTGCTCAAAGATTCACATCGATAAAAACCATCAGATTAAAATGCATAATTTTATTACCAGCCAATCACGACACATCATCAGGTAGAGGCAAATGTGTTAGCTAGCTAACGTTCCCTCAGATGCAGTGACACAAAATGGATCAGTTTTTGAAAGGCTCCAGAGCTCCAGAGACCATTTTTTAACAATCAGAAGTGGGCCTTAAGTTACAAAAGGTTGCGAACCCCTGCACTAGTGGTCATCATTAGGCAAGCAACCGCTAATACTACTCACTATATGTACAGAAGAATGATGTGCTAACTATAGATGTTAGCCTTAAAGCATGGAAGACTTCCTCACACAGTAATAATGAATGTGTGTCGAGGTTCTCCTCCGCTACATCTCTTTTTACAGGACAGTGTGTTGACAGCGCAGCATCACTCATCCTGTGATCCTGCTGTACGGGAGCATCACAGCCAATGATAGCGGTTTCACCACCACTGCTGCACGACCTCAACCACCACCATCACTATCACCACACACACACACACACACACACACACACACACACACACACACACACACACAAAGCTCCACAATGCTCCAAGGTCATGCAGCTCCCTTCACACTCAGTGTTTTCTCAATATACTCTCATTTGTCTGCATCCGTGGTGAAAACAAATTCAGCAGGAGGGCATTGTGGGAATGAGGTGAGGTGGGACTGTATAACCAGTATTATGCAAAACACTGACTGACAAGCCAGTGCATTATATGCCTGCAAACACGGCAATACCATGGTTGAACATGGTAGATGATCAGATTTTTGCACAAGTGAGGGGAGAGAAAATGAAACTGTCTGCTAACAAACTAAAGAAGAACTACTGCAAGTGTGTGATATATTTAAAAACACTGTAAAAATCTCAGCCAGCACTGGATTATTGGAGGAATATTAAGGTGATGTTGATTTGTCTTGAATAAAGCAGTTATAGGAGCCTTGTTTTACCAAAACTATTGCAAAGCAAAGTGATTTGTCTTTGAAAATCATAGAGGTATAATATGATTTTTTTTAATGCCATAAAATATAATAATGTCCCTCTAAACTGTTAAGTACCACATAAACAGCATTAATATCTGTAGGAACTCTGTGGGAATATAAGAAGTGGTCCACAGTAAATAATAATAACAGTACATACCGAAACAATACGACACTACAGAAATAATGTATTAATATTATGGTGATGTTTTATGAGGGGCTGATCCCCAATTTGTCTTTGATGAAGGATGTGTGGGACACTCATTTCCATATAAAGTAGAAAAAGTTAAATTATTTGTCAATAAACATCACAGTGAGTCTGCAAAATATTCAGCTCCTAAAACCTTTTTTCACGTTTTTTATCAAACAAGGCCGTTTTTCAGAGCTCCATATACTGTACAGATACTGAACGTGAGCACACCCAAAATGCTGGTATAATAATCTCTCATTGAACACAAATACTGTAAGTGTGCACAACTAAGTAAGTTAGTCCATAAACTGTGATGGATGTTTAAACAGAGAGTTCAGGTAATGGTTTTAAGGTTTGCCTTCTTTGGCTAACATGTGGGATTTGTTTAAAGCTGCACTAATCAACATTTTTTTATATTAACAAAGAACCACATGACTATGTGTAATGTGAAAGGCGTTGCTTTTAGTGACAAATCCAAGGAGAATTATCACCTAACTCACTGTTTCTCTTTCAGCTCGCAACATCCATGTTTGGTTCAGTCTCACAGCTCTCATTAACCTTGTTTCCAGCAGCAGCAGGCAGCTGTTTTGCTAAAAAAAACACCTGATAACCCCAGTGTAGCTACACTGGCTACAGACTGACAACAATTATTTATTTGTAGGATTTGAAAAAGTGTTTTGAGTTCAAAGCAATGTCTTGTTCCACAGTCTAAAGCCCCAAGCTGTTAAATTTACAATGATTAAAAAAGAAAAGCATCAAAACCTCACAATAAAGAAGCTGTAACCATAAAATGTTTGATATTTTTATGTTCAAAAAGAATTAATACCAAGAAGTGATAGCGTCATACCAGGAGGAGATCAACCACCTGCCCAACATCTTCCGTTAGAAGAGCGTGTGTTTCTGCCTCGCTGTTTTATACAGAGAAACCAGGTGCCAGGGGAAGCCAAATAAGACTATCCATTCAGTTGTTTTGGAGATATGGCCAAGTTTGTTGTGTTGGTCATTACCTGGCCGTCTTCATGTGGACAGCTCAGGGCATGACAGCTCTCACTACCTACTACTTACCCATCAGCCCCGGCACAGACAGATATCTCTCTTACCGCACCGATCTCTGCTCACTGTCATACCTGCTCTCTCACAACCCAAACACAAAAAATCTCTCATATGCGCTGATGTTTTTGCACAACCTGCAACCTTATCTCAGTCAGATGCTCCGTTCTGACAACACATTGGGAGATACATCAAATCTCTCCCAATCATTGATATTTGTCAAACAAGGGTGTGCTGCTGGATGTGATGTTGCTATCTACCCGGGCTGGAAGAGGAGCGGGTGTAAGGGGGAGATAAAGCCGTTAAGACAAGGAGGATGCGTGTAGAGTAGAAAGAGAGGAAAACACTGATTCCAGCAGAGAGGAACCTTTACAGTATGGGATGACAGTGACGTCAAGCAACATGTCGCCAATACCCACAGGAGCATTTCCTTAATTAGCGCCCCTACAGGTGGCAGGAGATATGACTCCAAAAACGACAGAATAGGTTGTTTGCCAATGACTCCCAAAACGACATATATAGGTGTACCGGACCTTCGTCATCATGGTAACGATAATAAACACCTAACTTCGTGGACCGTCATATTTACTACGGCCACTAGAGGTCGCCGTACATACAAACTTAAATATGAGTCGTAATAAGCTGCTGCACAGACGACCTGTAATGGACGTATTTTTGGGGAAGACAGTCGTATCAAAACAGGTCATACTCTTGTGATTAGTTGATACTTCACTGCATACAGCATTCAATTCAATTCAATTTTATTTATATAGCGGCAAATCATAACAGAAGTTATCTCAGGGCACTTTTCATGCAGAGCAGGTCTAGACCGACTCTTTATGGTATTATTTACAGAGACCCAACAATTCCCACAATGAGCAAGCGCATGGCGACAGTGACAGTGTGTTTTTTGCAGTTGTTCTGAGTCTTTTTGTTGTCGTTTTGCATCTTTTTGTGGTGGGAAGGAAAAAACCCCTTTAATCAGGCAGAGACCTCGAGCAGAACCAGGCTCTGGGTGGGCGGTCATCTGCCCACCGGTTGCATGTAAAATGTTTTTTATTAATAAGCTGTTTTGTAGTCCTGCCTGCTGCATCACAGATGTGAATATAGCTGTGTGTCATTGACTCATTGAAAATGACTTACTTCCAGCAGCTCTGTCGCTGCGATCTGAATGCACTGCTGGAGTGCATGAACCTCTTTACACATGTTCCCTCTTCTCTGTTCTGTTCCTCTCTCAGACAAGACAGCTACCAAATTGGCCAGCCTCCCCACGTTGCAGGTGCCAAATAACATCTTAAGTGGTCACAATAGGACAGGGAGTAGCTGATGTGTAGATAGGTACATATAAAAGGCATTTATGAGACAGCTTAACAACTTCATTCTACTATCTACTGTACTAAACTCTCCATCCACCTCCTGGCCTCCAGTGGAGTACACGGGAGACGCTAGACTGGAGATCGCTATTAGTGCCCAGCGCGGAGCCCTGTGGTGTTCTGGGGGCCGGTAATGGCCCACTTTGAGGCATGGTAGGAGCTTGTCAGGGGGCCCTAATGAAGACAAAGGAAGGGTTTGTGGAGTAGAGAGGCATGGGTGAGAAGGGGCTAATGCTCTGTTAATGGAAACCTCTGCTGTCCTTGACAAATCGTAGGGTTGGAGATGGCGCTCGCACAGTGGGCGTGTTAGCGCGGGGATGCATATGAACAGACTTGAAGTACAGTATGCTGAACATATAATTTACATAAGGCCTTCAAAGCCTCACAGGAATGCTTTTTAGCTTTTATGATTATAGGTGTGACCATGGCCTGTGCGTTACTTCTGCTATCTCAACTACAGTGTGCTATTCCCAGAGGTTGCATTATAACAATTGCATAAATCACTATACAACCAGATACAAAGTTAACAAGTAGCAAGAGGACATTAAAAGTTTACAGCTGTCTGGAAGCGGCCCTCTACATTCTGCGTGGTCAATTAAAGGCTGGCAAATGGAGTTCTCTGGTTACACACCTACTTTCATGAATAGCGAAGAGAATAGCGCTGGGAAAATTGATATCAAGGGACGTGCAAAGCAAGATCAGTGGCTCTGCCTCTCGTTCTACTCACACAGCCTATTATAATGTGGCAGTAATGCAGTAGTTGCCCTCTAGTCCAGTGAAATGGGTTGTAATGTCCAGGCATCAGGAAAGTCCTCCTAAAGATCAAAGCTAAAACTGATGGTGGTATATTAATGTGAAAATATGTCGTGTCTGACCAGAAGAAATCATCATTTCTGAGAGGAGAAACATTTGTTGATGCAGATGTGACAGAGCCGAAGGTGAAAGTATGTTAAGATGCTATTATTTAAAGCTGCACCCATCTATATTTCTGAGGCAACAGTGACTCAAACGACACAATGCAACCACAGAGAGTTATCACCACCTCTGCAGTTCCCCTCACCTCTACAGAACCTTTTGGCATCTTTCGGCTCATTGTTTTTGGTTTTCTGGCTCATAAACTGCACTCACATGAACCCAAATTCCAGCAGCAGCAGGCATCTGTACTCTACCTGCCCAGCAGCAGACAGCAGACAGACAAAGGTGTCCGCTAGCTGGTGAACATAGTGGAGCATTTAGCAGCTAAAGAGCCAGATAGTTTTCTCCATTGTTAGCGAAAACTGAAACAGAGCTCAAGTAAGAGTGACTGTTGCATGTACATTCATCAGATGGGCAGATACACAAATGCAAATGAATTATCATGTAGCTGCATGGTGTGGAAACAGGCACCAAAGCATCTTTAAAGAACATAAAAACATGTTTTCACAGCGATTTTGTTCCTGGTGTTCACAGCATTGAAAAAACAATCATTTGTCTTTAGAAAGATGTGATATACATTTCCTCCAAGTCCACAGGTGAAATAAGTTTGTACAAGATGTGCATCAGCTTCGTTGTATGTTGTCTGGGTTTCTGCCAGAATATGATGAAAGAGTAAGAGGTTAGCCTGTATACAAAAATGTCTAATGTCTAAATTACGTAAATACATATATTCTCACTTATCTCTAGTGTTGGGCCTATCTAGATTTGATTTCATTTGTCCAGGTTTTGAGCTATCTGTCTCTGAGATTTCTGCCTCCACCGCAATGCACCAGAGGTGAATGAAAGATGACATTTTGAAAATTCATGAGTAACATTTCTTTGCAGAATCTGTGTCCCTGTGACTCTGCATAATCCCCAGACCACACAGCTTTTAACTCAAGAAAAGAGGCAAATATGTTAAAGTTAAAATCCTCTTGATTTGCTTCCAGTGCCAGTACAGGAAGTGGCTTATGCAGGAGACTGCATCTTGTCACAGACCTGCAATTAACACTTTGTATTAACTGTATCCGTAATCTTTCACTGACCTTAATTACACCGTAGTTGCCACGCGCACATATTACAGAAAGCAAGAATTTAAAAAAACAGTGGCATTGAAAATAATCTGAGGTTTAGCAGAATTGTTCAATATCACTGTTTTTGTCTTGCAGTAAGGTTGCTTGGCTGGATAGAGGTAAGGTAATAATTTGGTCAAACTGACCCTTTAAAGAAAAAAGAGAAACGGGTCTTTTGTTAGTAATTGCATTGTTATTCCCTGCTGTGGAAAAACTGGTGATGGGCAGTCCGGGATGATGGGAAGAGGCATTGCTACTAATAGCAGAGCATTGATTTTTGACTGCCGTGCCACACATCATTCAGATGGGACGTACAGAAAAATCGCTGACACACACACACGGCAGGAAAAACAAAGTACTGCTCCATCTGTATCCAGTCCCTTCCTGTAGGCCCACAGAGCGGCGGAGTGATGGAGGGCTGGCTGTAAAAGACTTGAGACCATTAGCTTCATTGATACCTGCCAAGGGGGCAGGGAGGGGGGGTGCTGACAGTACAAGCCGAGTGTCACAACAACATTATAAAGGTGTTGCAAGGAAGCATGAGGCGCCGTGAGCTGACAGGCTGGCATCACTCACCCTGTCCCCCCCCACACCCACCCCCACCCCTGCATGGGAGCGTCACAACCAATAACCCCCACTGCTCTGTCACTGCTACAACAACCAGGTGAAACCACCTAAAACCAGGGCTGGAAGTAACCAATTACATTTATACTCGTTACTGTAACAAAGTAGGTGTTTTTTGTACTTGCATCCATTACAGAGTAAAAGCAAACTTCACATGAAAAGTCATGATACAGCGTGTGAGAATGGACCAAAAGAAGTGTTGAACTAGCAGCTGCAGCAGAGAAGAAGCTGCTGGTGTCTCTGCAGCCGCAGTAATTTTACTTTGACTTGATTAAAATGTCTTTAAAGTAACAATATTTTAATACTCTTTCCATCCCTGCCTAAAACCTCTTTAGTCTCTTTGTAGACGTTTTGAGTCTCTTTGTGTAGGCACACACACACACACACACACACACACACACACACATGCTCTCACATTGTTTACAGCCTTCACCTGAGGAGATTGGTGGAGCAGAGGGCAAAATTGCAGCGATAAATATGGCTGTGATGCCGAAGCGACAAGGCCAAGCTCGCAGTGTCTAGCTATTACACTAAATCCTATCAGACAGAAGTGCACCTGCCTTACATTTGGTTGTGTTTGCTACTTCATTGGAAATTGTTCAGCGTAAGTATCATGCCAGTGGGAGGAAGAAAATGGCATTTTATTTCATGCTATCGGGTCGTTCCCGGAAATCCACCTGCAGCAGCAGCACATCAGAGGCACGGAGAAGGGAGCTGCAACCTCTCTGGATGTGGATTCACTTTCAAAGGAAGTGTGACAAAAATTAATTTCAGGGTGGATCTGTCGTTGTAACAATTCGTAAGCAGAACACAAGGCAGTGAAGGTGCTGAAAGCTCCTCATTGCTCCTGCTTTTCTCCCTGACAGGAGAGGAGGGGAGGCTGGCTCAGGAGCTCTCTGACGTGCTGCCAGACTGCCCCCTGGTGGTGGAAGATTGAAACCATAATGCTGGGATTGGTTTCTTCATGCTGCCATTCTTCATCAGCTGCTTTGGTGTTTGTTGGCTGTGACAGGGTGTGGCAGTAGCTTCACATTATCCCAAGTAAGTCTAAATGAGATCCTTTTTATATTATTAGAATGGAGTCCCCTTAGTGTGTATTTTGGTTGTGAGCGGCCAGCAAGAACCACAGTTGCCACAGTGCTGAAGTAAATATATTGTTTGGGAGGAAAGTGTAGAAAAATGTATGTCATAGAAATGTATAAAGGCCAGTTCAGACCAAAGATTCGCAACGAGATGAAACCGTTTCAGAACGCCGCAGAGAAAAGTTGCAGCGGTGTGAACTCGCCCGTCTCAGCTCGACTCAAGCCGGCTGATCAAGTCGCCAGCGGCTGGTTTTAGATTGTAAGGCACGTCACATGTTTCAGCAGCCAATCAGTGCGAATCTTTGCTCTGAACTGGCCTTAAGAGTGATCTGTGTCTTTGTCAGACACAAAAGGTCATGAATGAAAGCCAAGCATGAACCCTTTAAAATGATATTATTACAGTAAAACCTTCACAAAGGTCTTTAAATCAACCACAACGCGTTGGTCATTTTAAATACATACTGCCATGTAAAATAAGGGCATTTTAATTTTGTACAAACCCTACAGTGTGCCTTTGATTGTTTTTTAAAGGGGACTTGCAGTTTACTTTTTTGACTGAGATCATATTCCGCCCATGCAGTGAGCCCTAAGTACAATACACCTGAAGCATCCAAAGAGCACATGTGTGTGTGTGATCACCACAAAGACCCAGCAACGCTTCACAGAAGATGAGTGTTATTTCATTTTTTTTCTTTCCTTTGTGTTGGAAACGTTGTGATCTTTTGTTGAATGACACACTGGGAAGGACACAAGGGGGCTGATGGATATGAAGGATTCACAGTGACTGAAATGGTCGTTTGAATGAGACCTTCAAATTGTCAAGTTAATTAATGAATGCATGGGAGTTCAGGAAGAGAACCATGATGATGACTTTTATTGTTATTGTTGTTGTTGTTATTATATTTCAGTGGTGTGATTAATGTGGCCTATGTATGACTAACACAGTTGTTTCTTTGAGAAACTGTTTTAAACACTGATGTTTTGTAAAGGTGTTTTACGATCCCTGGGGATAGGTCACAAGATTATGGAGGATTATTTTATGCAGAATAGAAATTTAAAGGGAAAATAGAAAATTTGAAGTGTCTAATGTCCCCTACACATTAATAACTTGCAGTATGCAATTAAATATATATGTACATGTATCTTGAATACAGGTGATGCTATGATTTTGTACATATAAGTGTTGCCTTTGCACTATAAGTCATCTAAAACAGCTGTGTCACATTGCATGACAGTGCACTTTGAATGGTGGGTGGCCTGCGTGACTGACTCCACTCTACCAGACACAGACAGCATCAATTATTTAAAGCTGCCTTCTGTAAGTTCACATGCAATAGTCTTTAGTGTGTTTCTGGAGCAGCAGCGTGAAGCTTTGAATCATGAGTGCAGGTGCAGTGAAAACGCAGTGGCATTCTGGGATGACGGCTCAACAGCTTCCTGTTTTGGGGGAAAACTGGAAGCAACAGATTACTGTTTTTTATGTGTGTGTGTGTGTGTGTGTGTGTGGTGAGTATTTTGTGCACTGGAGTGGCTGCGTGCCAATACAAGGTCATGTGAGGCAGCTTGAGAGATAGTTGAAGCACAAAACACAGCAAAATCCTATTTCACCTGACAAGAAAATATCTGTGGACGAGGCTTGTTCAGCATTCCTTTAAATTATGAATTCATAAACCTCTGTGTTTCATAAGGGGGTTCTTGCCCTTTTGAATCCAGACAGCACTGGTTGCTTATGCAGCAACACAGTCAGAGGCAATGGACTGTGGCAGTATGGGCTCATCATAACCTCAGTCCCACAACAATGCATGTTATATTACAGTAATGATTCTCAGCTGTGTTATAATCCCCTCTGGGCAGGTGCAGGCTGCAGAGATCTACAGGCTTCATAAAAGTGAAACGGGATAAAAACAATACTTTTTTTTCTGTGTCAGCGAACTCTGTAACTCTGCACCTTAAGCAGTGGAGTGATGTGCGTTTAGGTGCTGGCAGGTGTGTGTTCATGTGTGTGTGCAGCCTCATCCAGACACCCATCTTCAGGTTGCAGGGAGGATTTAGAGGAACATTGGCTGCCTGCCACTAAAAACCTCCCATATGACACCTGAAAATCACTCATTTGCCTCTGTGTAGGAGCAATTTGAGGCAATGAAACAATCTTTTTGCCTGCAAGAAATTTTTGTCAACACCATTTTAAATCCAAAGCAATTGCGCAAAACCCTCTCACAGAGTGGGAGAGCTGCCTCTAAAAGCAAAATAATGACTCTGTATTACAATCCATTACAGAGCAAACCATCACATTCACATTTTCTGCAAGAGATGTGCCCTGCCCTTTGTATTAAGCACAAGAAAGAGCACATCACAAAGCGTTGTTGTTATGCCACATCCTCAGTTTGCTGTGCAAACTGAGGATAAGGGCAACACTTATATGTACAAAATCATAGCATCACCTGGAGGCCTTTGTAGTAAGACGGCAACAGCAGCAATACAGTCCATCACACACACACACACACACACACACCTAACAATCTTTCAGGAGTGGTGTGAACAGCGCTTAACTGTCAATAGTTTCATCCTCCTGAATAACACAGTGAGAGAGAAAGAGAGAAAAAACACGGTTTAATCCTGGACTTAAGCCCCAGTAAAAATAGGACTGGGAGTAGAACGCAGGAGATTAGGCCAAGGGATTAATTCTCCATTTGTAGTTCTAAGAGCGTCCGCTGCTGGAGGTGCAGGAGGAGAGGAAGGAAGTGGAGGAAGGGAGAGGAGGGGAGAGGAGAGAGAGAGAAAAGCAAAGGAAATGACAGAAGAGAGGAAAGGAAACAAGAGGAGAGGAAACAAGAACAGTGAAAACAATAGGAGAGAAAACAAGAGGAGAGGAGAGAAAAGGAAAGTTAACAGAAGAGGAGAGGAAAAGAGTACAGAGACAACAATAGGAAAGGAATTTTTTGGCAAATATAAAATGATGTAGCCCTGTGATTGACTGGCGACCAGTCCAGGGTGTACCCCGCCTCTCGCCCAGTGTCAGCTGGGATTGGCTCCAGCCCCCCCGCGACCCTGTGAGGATAAGCGGTATAGATAATGGATGGATGGATGGATGGATGGATGGATATAAAATTATGTCTTTTATGATACCCTGGGCATGGTGTGTGTGTGTGTGTGTGTGTGTG
>LKNJ01005194.1:7880-63048 GCA_002120245.1 Maccullochella peelii
TGCCTGATTTTTGCAATGTTACGTAGGTGAAAAAAGGCAGTCCTTGAAGTTTGTTTTATGTGGGAGTTGAAGGACAAGTCCTGATCAAAGATTACTCCGAGATTCCTTACAGTGGAGCTGGAGGCCAGGGCAATGCCATCTAGAGTAACTATGTCTTTAGATAATGTGTTTCGGAGCTGTTCGAGACCAAGTACAGTAACTTCAGTTTTGTCTGAATTTAGCATCAGAAAATTGCTGGTCATCCAGATTTTTATATATTTATTGAGGCATGCTTGAAGTTTAACTAACTGATTGGTTTCATCTGGTTTGATTGATAAATATAATTGGGTGTCGTCTGCATAACAATGAAAATTTATGGAGTGCTTCCTAATAATGTTGCCTAAAGGAAGCATATATAAGGTGAATAGAATTGGTCCAAGCACAGAACCTTGTGGAACTCCNACAATAATTTCAGTTTTGTCTGAATTTAGCATCAGAAAATTGCTGGTCATCCAGATTTTTATATCCTTGAGGCATGCTTTAAGTTCAACTAATTGATTGGTTTCATCTGGTTTGATTGATAAATATAATTGGGTGTCGTCTGCATAACAATGAAAATGTATGGGGTGCTTCCTAATAATGTTGCCTAAAGGAAGCATATATAAGGTGAATAGAACTGGTCCAAGCACAGAACCTTGTGGAACTCCTTGACTAACTTTGGTGTGCATAGAGGATTCATTGTTAACATGTACAAACTGATATCGATCTGATAAATAGGACTTAAACCAGCTTAGTGCGNTCTCTGTAATAGAATGTGATGGTTAATAGTATCGAATGCAGCACTAAGATCTAACAAGACAAGTACAGAGACAAGTCCTTTATCTGATGCAATTAGAAGGTCGTTTGTAACTTTCACCAGAGCTGTCTCTGTGCTATGATGCGCTCTAAATCCTGACTGAAAATCCTCAAATAACTTATTGTTGTGTAGAAAGTCACACAACTGATTGGCGACGGCTTTCTCAAGGATCTTAGAGAGAAAGGGAGGGTTAGATATAGGTCTATAGTTTGATAAAACCCCTGGATCAAGAGTGGGCTTTTTAAGAAGAGGTTTAATTACAGCTACTTTAAAGGACTGTGGCACATAGCCTTTTAACAAGGACAGATTAATCATATCTAGAAAAGAAATGCTAACTAAGGGTAAAACTTCTTTAAGCAGCCTAGTTGGGACGGGGTCTAAGAGATACATTGATGGCTTAGATGAAGAAATCCTTGAATTTAGTTGATGAAGGTTGATAGGGGAAAAGCAGTCTAAATGTACATCAGGTTTTACAGTTGTTACTAAGGTTCCTGTGTTTGAAGATAAGTCAGTACCGGCTGAGGGCAGGAGGTGCTGTATTTTATCTTTAATAGTTAGAATTTTATCATTAAAGAAGCTCAAGAAGTCGTTACTACTGAGATCTATAGGAATACATGGCTCAATAGAGCTGTGACTCTCTGTCAGCCTGGCTACAGTGCTGAACAGAAACCTGGGGTTGTTCTTATTTTCCTCTATTAATGATGAGTAGTAGGCTCTCTCTGGCATTACGGAGGGCCTTCCTATATGTTTTGAGACTATCTTGCCAGACTAAACGTGATTCTTTCAGATTGGTGGAACGCCATTTACTTTCGTTTGCTTTAATTTGCGGGTTTGGGGGTTATACCATGGAGCTAACCTCCNATCAGGTTTTACAGTTGTTACTAAGGTTCCTGTGTTTGAAGATAAGTCAGTACCGGCTGAGGGCAGGAGGTGCTGTATTTTATCTTTAATAGTTAGAATTTTATCATTAAAGAAGCTCAAGAAGTCGTTACTACTGAGATCTATAGGAATACATGGCTCAACAGAGCTGTGACTCTCTGTCAGCCTGGCTACAGTGCTGAACAGAAACCTGGGGTTGTTCTTATTTTCCTCTATTAATGATGAGTAATAGGCTGCTCTGGCATTACGGAGGGCCTTCCTATATGTTTTAAGGCTATCTTGCCAGACTAAGCGTGATTCTTCCAGATTGGTGGAACGCCATTTTCGCGATGTTTGCTTTAATATGCGCGATATTTGGGGGTTGTTTCATGACATTGTTTAAAACAATGGTTTCTGGACTTTACATCTTACTTAAAACGTGTCTATAAAATATTGAGACCTTGTTCAATCACGATAGAGTAGTGTGAACCACAAAAGTTGAGATTCAATTATTAAAATACATATATATTTATTTACTTTTTAAATAGGCTACAATTGGTCGTGACGTCTCCACATAGAAGGCGCGAGCGTATCGCAGTAGTAGGTGTAGTCTGAGCAGCGTGTAGGAGATAAAGGGAGGGGGGACAGGAGAGGAGAGGAGCAGAGGAGCACCATAAATTACCTTCCACCGTCAGCTGCCTCTTCATCTTTTCCTTTGTCCAGCGACAGCACCGCGCGCCATGGTGCCCCACCGGTACACCCCGAGCAGCTCAGCCGCCGTTCAGAGCGAGGCGGCCGCTCGAGCTGCACCGCCAGCTCCCTACTACGGTGAGTACCTGACCGGTCTGGACGGCGGGCAGCTTCACTGGGGACTGTAGTATTTCTTTATGTCAGTGTTATGCCCATGAGATATAGGTACATTATATAATAGCTATGGCATTATAATTATTAGTTTAATTAAGCTAATAGGTGGATATTATCATAAGCGTTAATCATTAATTGATTATAACCAAAACAGAAACCATGTACAGGCAGTATGTTTCCAAAACTTATGGTAATGTAGGGGAGACAGGGGCTGGTTGGCACATTCTTTACTCTTTTCTCCTATTCAGTTTAACTAATAAGATTAATATAGTTAGAACGCATAAAAAGTATTTTGTTTGGTATCTCTGATGTTATCCTTGCAGCACTTTATCTTGCAAAGACACCCTGACACACCGTCACAGTGTGTGACTGCATGTTGAGTAGATGATGGATGTGAACTCTAGATTAACAGCCCTATAGAAATTAAAAATAACCATACCTTGTTAAAAGCAGGTTTGCAACAACAGCTACTGTATGCATGTAGGCCTGTGTGTTTGTGTGTTTGTGGATACCTTCTCTGCTTTTTTAAGTTTCATTTCTAGCATTTAAAAAAATGAAAAGACAAACTGTGTCTGTAAAAGACTGAAGATTTGTTCTCAAAAATTCACTCACACTAGTACTATTATTACATAGCTGAACAAGTCGACGTTCTTGTTTAATGATGGGGTTGGTTTTACAGTGAAACGTGTCCAACCAACTTGTTAAGCTAACCTTTTAGCAAGCTAACACTTCAAGATAGCAAAACCAAAACATGCTAGGAGCAGCCCCTCCTTCCAACAGTAATTTAGTGTTTGTGGATACACTCAACATATGCCTTCTTTAATATGAAAAAGGATGTTTATTTTGACCTGTGAAAAACACAATAATGATTTGAACCTCAAAAATCTCCTTATTGAAATGGCCATGTATGGATGCTGAAAACAAGGTAGGCCTAGATGTTTGATAGGAAGATTCAATCCTATTCAGTTTTATTTATATAGCGCCAAATCATAACAGAAGTTATCTCAGGGCACATTTCATATAGAGCAGGTCTAGACTGTACTCTTTAGATCATGTTGCATTGTTCCTTCTTATGGCTGTATAAAGCACAATACGGACGGTTTTAAATTTGTATCTAACTCAAAAACTAAAACTAAAGTTGTATTTTGAAAACAACCTGCATCCCCTGTGCTCTGCTATGTTTTATACCGATTTTCACTTTCTGTAAAGGATGATTTAGTCTTGATTGATACACAATCTCATTTTTTAACATGTACTCTAGGATACTGTAGATGGTCAATGAGTAGTTTAAAAATAGCCAATGGCAACAAAGGTGTTGGTGTTTTGTACTGAGCAGGCTGTGGCTATTTTGGTCAGCAGCAGGATAAAGATTAGCTGAGTATTACTGTTCACTAATGCCATCAGCTGACCTCAGGTCTGTTAATTTCAACAAGGATGCTTCTCACTCAGCCTGTCTTGTTGTACATTAACTGCCTACTGTACATCGGCTTACCAAAATGAATTTAAAAGATGATGAATAGAGAATAGGATAGATTTTGCCGTATCAAACCACTTTCTTTTTCATTTTCATTTATTTGTGCATTATTGGTGATACTATCCTACTTTCTCCCCTCTCTTTTTTCTCAGTTTCTGTCTGTTGATAAAAGCCTAAGGACAGCTTGCAACCAATCTCTGTGTGTGTGTGTGTGTGTGTGTGTGTGTGTGTGTGTGTGTGTGTGTGTGTGTGTGTGTTGGTGGGAGGATTTGGCAGTGTAACAGATAAGTAGAGGTCCTTTCTGATAAGACCTGGCTAAACTCCACTCATTTTCACAAACACACTCTCAATTAGGTGTGTGTGTGTTTGTGTGCACATTCAGATGAATTCCAGTGGCTTTAAAGGGTTTATTGCATTATCTGCCCTACACACACCACATAGTTTGGGAGTTCCTAGCACTTCACGCTGAAAAGTAGTTGCCTCTGAGCAGAAAGCGTTTGAAATCACTGCAGCTCTTTCCATTTAGTCTAATGGTTTTTAAATTTGTGTAGTGCATTCACACTGCAAAAGTGACAAATAAAGTATACTCAGTTCTCTTGATTTTTTAATTGGAGCTATCTAGCAGAGTTTCAGGAGCAGGACCACACCTCAACTGAGCCACTTCCAGCATTCCCATAAATACCCACCTAACCCTCTCCTCCTCTTTCGCTCTCACATACTGCGCTTGTCTCAAGCACACTCAGTAAGCTATCCACGAGCAACTTCATCCATCCACTCACCTCATCTCCAGCATTGACTTTGTCTCACTATTCTCATCGGACGATGATTTATGTGGACAAATCAGTACGACCACCTTCAAGGTTTCCATCAACCCACGCCAGCAGACCCAGCAACAGAAGCTGAAAACTTCTCCACCACNTATAAATACCCACCTAACCCTCTCCTCCTCTTTCGCTCTCACATACTGCGCTTGTCTCAAGCACACTCAGTAAGCTATCCACGAGCAACTTCATCCATCCACTCACCTCATCTCCAGCATTGACTTTGTCTCACTATTCTCATCGGACGATGATTTATGTGGACAAATCAGTACGACCACCTTCAAGGTTTCCATCAACCCACGCCAGCAGACCCAGCAACAGAAGCTGAAAACTTCTCCACCATCTCCGTGCTCGAGACCCCGCTTTCTGTAATCCAAATGCCGTCCAGGAAACCTCCACACTGTCTCTTCCATGGTCCGTATCCCTCCAGGCTCATCTCTCCTCAACATACAAGACCACTATAATTCACTTCACATCTTCCAGCCCACCTCTTTCATCAGAAAAGAGAGGAAGAGGAAATTCAAGGACAGTATCGCTGTCGCTGAAATTATCCGACTCCATCGCCTCCGAAGACACCGCCAGCCGTCCGCCACCGTCCCGGCTACTCTGAAGCCACATAAATTGTGGCTTTTGTCTCTGAGCTGGAATGTGGATAAAAAGCCTGACGTTCAGACTTTGTCCTGTGTGAGGAGGCACTCTAGTTAACGATACAGCTACTGTATTTTTTTTTTCATTAAGGGGTGGCTGTGTGGCTTTGCGTGGCGGGAGAGCAAGAGACAGAGCTTGAAAGTGGGTATCTCCCGCGATAGACTATTAAATAGGCTATTAAATCGAGAGCACTAATTACTTATTTGAGAGCACGAATTATTAAATCGAGAACACAAATTCGTTTTTTTTCCTCTATGACACCTCCCAGGCTCTGTAGGTTTCAGAGCACAAAAGCAGAGTCTGCTTGGAAGTGGACTAAGGCCCTACTTTTCAGGCAGTTTTAATCCGGTTGTTTAGTCTGCACCGGAGTTTGATTGACCGTTTTCACACCAGTTTAAATTAACTGTACTATCTTACTTACTTAAGTTTCAACTGAAACAGGTTAGGTGTAAAAGCACCTTTAAACTGCAACGTTTTTGGGCTTGTGGGAAATGATGCTGGTTACAGGCAGTGAAAAACAGGAATATTAAATAAATAACAACATTACATTCTATTTTAAAAATTGTCCCATCCCTGTCTATACATATGGAATGAACCACACAACTTATTGTTAAGCAAGGTTAGGTTGCAGGGAAGGTATTTAAGTAATTTGTGTTATTGCAAATGTCACTGTGCACCTCCACCCAGAAAATAGTTTCAGTTTGTATGCTGCTTTGACCAGGTGAATTCAGGGATTCACAGCATGTGAATGTGTGAAAGACAAAGACAGAATACAGCATGCTGTGATCCTGAAAAAAAAAGTTTGAATTGATTTTTAAAATGTAGGGACTAGCTTCAATGACTTTAAAACACACCAAGTCGGTGTGAAAATAAACAACACAGTACACTGCCAATGGGACCAGCACTTGGAATATATGAATATCACAGTGTCTTTGTATTCTGGTTCCCTAGATGTTTGAATTTAAAAACTAAAAAAATTATTTATCTCAGAGTAGAAAATAAAATATAGAAGAGAGAAGTAGAGAAGTGTAGAGGTAAGACGTGGACTACAAAGTACAATATGTTGACTAGATGTGCAAGTAGAGTGCAGTGGTGTGTTAAACTGGAGAAAACTGACCTGAGAAAAAGAGTACAAACCACTTTAATCAATTCAATTCAATCAAACCAAATTATAATTGGGCCGGGGCGGCTGTGGCACAGAGGGTAGTGTGGTTGTCCATTAACCCCAGGGTTGGTGGTTCGATCCCAGCTCCTCCTGTCCACATGTCGAAGTGTCCTTGGGCAAGACACTGAACCCTAAGTTGCCCCCGGTGGAGGCCAGTGGAGGCCAGCATGGCAGCTGTGTCCCCATTGGTGTGTGTGAATGGGTGAATTAGACTACTGTTAGAGCTTAGATTACTGTACAGCGCTTTGGGAACCGTTTCAACGGTTGAAAAGCGCTATATAAGTAAAAGTCCATTTACCAAGTCCATAATGAATACCGGAGAAATAAAGTATAAAATAGAAGAAACTAGCAAAATGATTGTAGAATAAATTACAAATAGAGCAGAAATTGAGGAGAGTGGAGTACAATAGAAAAACTAAATTAATAGATTAAAAACAATTAAAAAAGAGGAACACAGCAGAAAATAGATAAGAGCATAGATGGACACAGCACCACTTAACTACACCTCTGGTATTCTCCTCCTAATACCAATATATTTTATATTGTATATTATATTATATTTTATATTATATTTCTTAATTATTATTATTACCCCCCCCCCATTATTTTGTATTTTTATTTTTTGTTTTTCTTTCACCATCACACACACACACACTACTAACATCATTATTATTAACATTTCTATAATATTACCGTTGTTGTTATTAATGTTATTGTCACTATTAGTATGATTAATATTATTGTTGCTGTTGCTGTTATCATTAGTGTGGATGTTGTTGGTGGTGATGATAATATATCAGGTTATCATCATTATATCACATCATTATCATAGGTGCATGATTTTGTGGACCTTCCGCCACACTATCAGAATTGTAGCTTAGTGTTTTTGAAGCAGTTATGGCATTTTATGGAAGTGCTGATCAATGGCAGGGTTGAGATATCTAGCATTGTTGCTGTTCAATATTTAGCCAGGGATGGCATTGTTTGGTTAGCGTGGATCCATTTGGTTAGAATTTGTAGTCCAGGATGTAGTTGTAGAAGTTTGGGCATTTTTGGGTTTAGTAATGTGAGTTTATGTCAGTTTAATTTTAGTTTCTTTGTTTTTAAATTAAAAAGTAAAATTCAAGTTATTGTTGAGTCTAGAGAGTTGAACCATGTGGGGGTGGGTGTACTGGAATAATTGAAAAAAGTTTATTATTTTCATCTTGTGACTGCAATTCTTCCAATCAGTGAGATTGGTAGATTCATCCATGTGTTTGTGTCATCTTCAATTGTTTTGATAAGTGGGTTGAAATTTAATTTCAATGTAGATGGCGAAAAGGGAAGGAGAAAGTGGGCATCCTTGTCTCATGTCAGTGTGAAATTTGATGATATTAACCTGTTAATTGTGATTGATTTGTACAGTGTTTTTATCCATTTGGTAAATCCATCCATTTTCTTCCGCTTATCCGGGCCGGGTCGCGGTGGCAGCAGGGTAAGCAGGGTTGTCCAGACGTCCCTCTCCCCAGCAATGCTTTCCAGCTCCTCCTGGGGGATCCCAAGGCGTTCCCAGGCCAGATGAGATATATAATCCCTCCAGCGTGTTCTGGGTCTACCCCGGGGGCCTCCTACCAGTTGGATCCAAGTGATCTGGTTTACAGTGTGTACAGTGGGAGTTTGAGTTGGGTTTTCATAAAGTCTTTGATCAGTGCCTCGGGGGTTATCAGATGGGAGTTTGGGGATGCAGGTTGCCGCGCATGTTTCTGGTTTGACCAGATGTCCAACGTGGTTTCTTTCATTGTTTTGTTTTCTTTTATGGCAGAGTAAATTTTTTCGCTGACTGTTTTGATGGTGGATTGGAGGGAGTTGTTGGACAGTTATAGCTTTTCAATGTTGTTGTGGGCATATTCCAGGCTTGAGCAGAGCTCTTTTATTTCATTGTGAATTGTGACTAGTAAATCAATCCATTCGTTGATGGAAGTAAGGATACTGACCTTGATTTCTGTAGTTTGTAGATCGCTGATGTCTGTGGATGATGTCTTTTTTTTTTTTTGCTTCTGTGGAGAGAGTCTTGCTGGAGAGCACCGGGACTAATATCCATTTTGCACTGGCTGTAGCAGTGGTCGAAGTATGCTTCCAAGTCGGTTAATTTCTCCAAGGTAGCATTCCGGTTATTGTTTATGGACTGAGATGTGGGTTGATGTGTTATTTAACAGAAATAAAGCAAAATAAGTCCAAAAGTTGATAATCATCATCTTATTTATCTTTATGCATAAATGGTTATAGAACTGGAGATACAGTACATTATTTAAGGATACCTTATACCTACTTCCAGGCCTCACTCATTTAATTAGGCTACATGTGCTGCTAGCACAGAATCAATCAAACTTCATTAACCTGAACTGGAATCTGCAGACTGATCCTCTAAAGGTGTTGTGAGTGAAGGTTAACATTAAGAAACCTGATGGCTCCTGCTGCCTTTGTATTGATTTCCAAAGGATAAATGCAGCTACAAAACCCTCTGCATATACCAAAGCCATGCTGGAAGACTGCATTGATGATTGCCAGTTGCCCTTTCCCATGGCTTATGTTGGTGTGTTGCTTCAGGTCCCAGTGAGATGGTGAAATATGTTATAAGAAGTCCCATTTGAGTAACAGATCCATGAATTTGAATCATGTTATCGAATGTGTCAATGATGTTGTTGTCTGCTGCATGGAGAGCATGGTGTGTAGATTTATTGAAAGAAATACATATTCCATTTCCATAGTTGGAATACTGTATATCTTATCTGCATATCACTACATCAGGGTCAGTTTCAGTTTCAGTATATTTTGCATATAATCAAGAAAGAATGTATATGTAGGAGCTGAGCAGAGAAACATATAGGGACAGAGAGTGTCCAAGAGTGAAGTACAGAGAAAAATAAGTGAGCAAAAGAGAAACAGAAAAGAGAGGATTCCTTATTGATGTAGGACCGACCTAGTTCAGAGCAGAGGACACCTGACTGTAAATCATTAATCATCACTACTATTACACTGGAAACGTGCGTGTGTGTCTGTGTGATATAGCAATGTATAAGTGAATGAAAAGGCATCAAGCAGCAAGGAACAAGCACAAAAGAAATGATGGGTTGAGGTTGTGGGATGGATAGAGGGAGGGAGGGATGAGCAACAGATTGAGGTAGATAAAGAAATGGAAGGAAAACATATGACAGAAGAAGGTGGAAAGACTTGCACAAAAAGAATTAAAAGAGTTGCAGCTTCAGTAATTAACCAAAGCTGTTGCTGTAGTTACGTAACAGTAGACCCCTCATCTGAGAGCATAATATCAACAGTTAGAGTCACTGATCATTTCAAATATCATAAAAATCACATTTTTTGTCAGGACTCCAGGATCAGATCTTTCACACCCAGGCTAACTGATGGTTTATGGATAGTAAGAAGCACCAATTCATATGCTATTGATAAAGCTTTCTAAAATGATCATGATCATTATACAGTTCTGTAAACTCTACAAGGTGATAATATATTAACCAAGGTCTGCACATCCAGCAGACACAGAGCAACACTATCATTCATTTGGAGTTGTGGTTATGTCCACCTGATAAATCTAAGTCCAATATTAACTCTCCATTTAGCTCCGGTTTCTCTCCTGAGAAAAATATCTGGCTGCTAAAAGCTCCTCCATGTTCGTGTACAGTGGGTTTATTAGGGCGTTTTTACTGATAAGAGCTGCCTCCTGTCAAAACAGGATAGAGTTTCTCTAGTTTTTTTTTTTTTTCTGAAGCGCCCTTCACAAAGAGTCTACAAAATGGAGCAATAGTGGAAACCCAGTCTCCTAGAAATGGTTTACATACTACTAATTTGCAACAGCAAAAATATAATGCTGTAACATTGTTAATTACTGTAACGAATCAAGATAGAACTACAAGAACTCAAAATATTAGCATGCAGTGAGAACAGAATGGGAGGAATGAAATGTGAAAAAATATGAAAATACAGAAATATTACATTTCTGCACTATAAATCAATTACAAAAATAAGCACAGTTTCAGTTGGCCTGCTACTGCTCTGCCCGACAGGAAGTCAGTTTTGCTGAGGAAGACAGCATGGGCCCTGATTGGATGTTACATAACAAACCATGACTTTGATGGCTGACAGGAAGCAGGAGGATGAAAGAAGATGAAGTACTGTCCTCCTTCTAAATATTTCCTGTTAGCCCTGAGATGTAAATTTGAAAGAAAGAGAAAGCCTGTGTTGTCTGTGTGTCTGCATGTTATTACTGTGTGTGTGTGTGTGTGTGTGTGTGTGTGTGTGTGTGTGTGTGTGTGTGGGTGGGTGTGAATATGAAGTATGATGCAGCTGATGTTTAAATGTTGACAAGCATCATCTCATTTCCATATATTCATCTTCAAGAACACTCAGCAAAAAGTGGGAGGAAAAAGAAACATATTCAGAAAGAGTGAAAGAGAGACTAAATTACATTTACATGTTCAGCTGTATACCTCAGTCCTCCAAATAAACTCTCAAAGCAATGACTGTAACATAGACTACACATCACATTATGCAAGGTGTTTGCACATTTTAAAAAGCTGTTAGTGTTATGCTGCATTGTACATACAGGTGCAGTATATAACTTTAATTTTAACTTCAACCACACAACCTCAGTTTCTGTGGGACACATAAAAAGATTATAAACCCAGATATATGATTTGTGGATGTTGATCATTTGTCAATGGTATCAGAAAATGAGCTAACAATGTGTATTTTAATTTATATTAAATGGTACTCTGTGGAGTTTTTGACTCCTAGTAACGCTATGGAGCAATGCTTTTATGAGTGGGTCCCTGTTTTGTTTGTTCGGGTGACACAATATGCATTCCCGCCAATGGTTTTACACTATTCCACTTATTGACAAGTGGTAGTAAAGCACCAAGAAACACAGCAATGTGCCAACAACAAGTCCTCCAAATTAAACGTCAAAATACATTGCTCTTCCAACATGGTTATCACTGCAAATATAAATCTGTTTTATGACCTGACAGTTCTATGGTTGAGGTTTGGTTAGGTTTTGGCACAAACACGACTAGGTTAGGTTTAGGAAAAGATCATGGTTTGGCTTAAAATAAGTAGTTAGTTAGGTTAGGGGACCTTTGTCATCATGGTTACAGTAATAACCACCTGGTTAAGGTTATTGAATGATTGTGGTCTTGGTTAAATGAAACCAACATACTGTCGGTAGGAAACCGGAAGCAAACAGGGGCCTCCCGTTTTAAGTCTGATGTTTTGTTGACCTTTCAATCCATGCACCCTGACCTTCTCCATTTTATTTATGCACAATTATGAAATTTCACAAAACACGAAAAAACTATTCTATATATACATACATTTCATTGTGCAACCCTGTGTTGTCAAATGACAAATAAATGAACCTTGATACCTTGATCATGTGACCTAAGCATGGAAGTGAGGTTATTCCCTTATGTTCTTATTATAAACATTATAAAGTGGCTTAGTAACCTACTGCTGTATGTTACTCCTACACTGACTAACTGACTTGCACATTCATTTACTCACACATCACACACACAGGATGGAAGAAGACAACTTATTTCAGCAGTAAAGAGAAGCTGAGTCCTTCCTTATAGTTTTCAGGGAGTTGCAATAGCAGCATTCATTGGATTTGCTGGCAGGAGGATTTGAGGCACTGGTGGGATTGTCAGGGTTCTTCGTGGAGTGATTAACAACAGAAGGAATAACAAGGACTAAGATTTGGTAATGTTGATAATGATTCATTTTGAGGGGAAAAAATAGAGTAGGTGCTACCTATCATGATCACACACTATTTGTTCATCACAATTGACTTTAGTTTTTCATTTTTTTAGTTTTAAAATTGAATTGCATTTGAATTAATTGTGGTGTCTTTTGATGTTTCTTGGCCCCTTTTCAAAAACTCCTGCTTAAATATACCAAGTGCTTGTGAATACCTGCAAAATATGATTGTATTACTTTGACAGAAACTGTCGAGTTTCTCTTTCAAAAGCTTTTTGAATTGTGTGATTCGGTGGGATGGAAATGGTTGAAATGGCTGGTATATATGGAGACTGCAGTGTGCCCTTTTTTAGTGTTAAATTACAATCGATCAATAAATTGATTAATTAAAATGTGCATGTATTTGTACTATTAAATAAATATTAAAAATGATAATTAAAAGTCATTAATAATTATTTTCCTTATTCTGTCTTTAAAGGATGAATTTTAAAATTGAATCGCAAAGTTAATATCCCTTAAATTAAAAAGATTTAATTTGAATATACTTACGTGTCTGCCAATCACATTCTACCTCACAATTCATTTGTTTTCTGCTTATATTTACAGTTTCCGTGATCACTTTAATTGAAAGACGGCTCTTGGAAAATGTTAAGCAGTGTGTCACCTGAAGTCCAACCCTCAGAGCAGCAGGGAAAAGGAACACTGACTGATTAATTAGCAAAATTAATGCCATTTTAAATTCAAATTGAATTTATCGCTTTATCTGTCCATATGCTCAGCATGTTCAGTTTTGCCAGAATATGACTGAATACACTTCTGATATAGTGTTCTGTGACTGCTTTCATGGCTGTCACAGAACAGCCATGAGCTAAATGCTGCTGCTGCTAACTGCAGTGCATAGAGCAGATCAGTCCACTGGTATTCCTCCTCCTGCTGAATAACTCAAAATTGGCCACTGTGATAGACATGTTATCCCGTCATTGTGGATCTGAATGTTCTTTTTTTCCAGTCTGCAAATTCAAGAGCCAGTCTTTTAGCAGTGGGCAGACTGCATGGTAAAGTGCATGTGATGATTGCTCCATCATAGTACATAGTTCTTCTAGACCCATTGCTGGCTCTGCTTCCTGTTAGGGTCGGAGCATTTGCAGTGACTGCGTTCCTCTGGATCTATCATTTTCAGGTGATTGGATTTTGGACGGTCCACTTTATGGGCTTGACACCCAGCAGAAACAGGTTCTACTGCAGCACACCTTAGTAAGCCACCAGTAACTATTTTCCTCTCCTCTCTCCAGGTGTTGATTTGGTTCGGTTTGGCCTAAATTTATTAAAGCTTTTCATTTGCTTTTGTTTCTTCCAGGAGAACCACACAAGTTTGATCCTTCCTTCAGAGGTCCAGTCCGCAGAAGGTAACTCCATACTTCCTTCTTTGCATATAAAGCATTAGAGATAAGTCTGTGTATTATGTCCTAAATTATGTTACGTCCACACTAAGCCAGCTAAAACACAGTGTCACCTTGTTGGCCAGAATGAAACATTTCATTTGACCTTTTAGATACAAATCATTTTAACAGTTTCTGTTCAAGTGCTGTTGTGGTAGAAGTATGAAAAATATGGTAAATATAAAGGATAAACATATATATGTTTGAAATGAGTACTTGCCGTCACCTCAGCTAAAGTTTAGAGGAGCTGCTCATAACTGGCCATAGCAAAATAATGGTACACAAAATAATATGAAATATTTCTGCACTTAAAATGTTCTTTGCTTTGTGGAAAAAAAGGGACACAGCATCGGGTAGTAAGAGTGAGGCTGCATGTTATCTGTCCATCCCCAGGCACATGTAAGCAGAATTTACACAAATTGGTGACTCGCCTACCGGGCCCAGGCCCGGGGTTTCAGGGGGCCCCTAAGCCAGAGCCTCTGCTTGAAGTCGCTGTTATTAACTTTGTATTTTTTGTCGTATAGTCAAAGGGCTTCGTCATTCCTGTCAATAACAGAGCCCCGAATGTCCTACTGAAAAACTGAAGGAGTAGCCAAAACATTCACTTTGAAGATGTCACAAGAAAGAAACCATCATGATTAATTTTAACTGAGTGTTTATCCCCTCCCCCTTACGCATGTGTGCCCAGGGGCCCATTGTCTCATAATCCGTCTGTCTACAGTATCTGAAACATGTTGCCTCATTAATAACATCTTGAATAAAACACCACAAAATAAGTGGTAATCAGCCCATATGTGTTAACATTTTCTTTCTTTTCAGTTTTGCAGTTTTGACCGAGTCTGCAGCAGCTGAGCTTGTTGCATACATGCTTAAATATCCTTGATCATACTGATCATATTGTTTATCCTGCTATAATATTTCTACGCATGTTACAGATTTAACTATAGAAAGGAAAAGAAAGAAAAATAGAAAGAACTGCGTGCATGTCTGCTGTCTGTTGTAGAGTATATCCAGCCCTTTAGTGTGTCCCTTTGAAACAGTCATTTCACATCCAACCTGAAAGCATTGTATGTTTAAACACCGCCTGGAGTACACTTCTACATCACTACAGCGACGTTAGAACTTACTAGAGGTCAGCAAAAACGATGAGCATCAGGTGACATCACAGAATGTTACTCTTTTAAATGCTTTACATCCACATCAGATCAACAGTGGAGGAATTATAGCCCTTACATTTTCTACCCCATTTTAGTTGGCATTAGACAAATCAAGATAAACTTAGATTACGTTTCACATATTTATTATTTTGCCCCAGGCTATAGCCTACTGTAACTGACCTGTTGGCCTGCTAGCTGGATTGTAAAATGGTCAGTGGCTAAGCTGATTAGTAGAAGCCCCTCTCTACGCAAACACAGATTAACATGCAGATCAACACTAACCCTTGTGCAAGTTATAAATGAACAGGAGACACTGACAATAAAATGGAGTTTGCACCAGTTGTGTTCAACTTCTCTAATCTGTAGTCTGTAATATGAAGCTCCTCTTCAAGTACGACAGGGCTTCAGTTCCCTTTTCCACCCACATCATTTGGGTATGTGAACCAGCAGCCGTCTGATAACAAGCTCACTTCTTAAAACTTAACATTTCACATGACAGATTCCTGTCCTTGCTTATCTCACTGGTTTGAAGTGGGCAGGGCTCAGCTGGAAAATGGTGTCATACATTTCTGTGCATCAATCAGGATTTAGCAACATCAGGAACCTTCAGAGCCCTAAGCCTTTTAATTAAATGTGATCAAACTAACGACTAGGCAGAATAGTAATCATGGATCCTAAACTGAAGCAAAAATATTGCTGCTGTGGTTTACAGCTCGTTCCTTCTCTGTCTCTTTAGAAGCTGCACTGATGTCTTATGTTGTTTGATCTTCATCATTGTCATCCTCTCATATGTGGCCCTGGGAATAGTGGGTGAGTCTATACACACACACACACACACACACACACACACACACACACACACACACACACACAGTGCCCTGAGTGTGGCAAAAAGCCTCTTTGATCAGACTCCTCTTGCAGCGCATTCTCTACTGAGTATACAATCTTTATTATTTCCTTTTGATCTCGCTCTCTGTTAGCCACACACACCATGATGCTATGATTGTGTTTGCATGCACTTACAGAGCAGCTCTTTATTTAGTCTTGTAGGAAAGAAACAGATGCTGCACTGACTGCTGTAGGTGGAAAGTTCTCAAAGTAACTCTCACGTACACACCTGAAATACAGCGTTCACTTGGAGTACATCAACTATCCAGGATTCATTGGTCAAGCAGAAACACCTGGGATGTTCCACATCCATTAAACTCCTCAGTAGGGTTTTACCTGAATGTGTCCCGTAATTGAAATCAATGTTTATACCTGTAATTTTTCATGATCAGCAGGTATTGACTGTGAAGGCTCATGCACACCTTCAGTTTCTTGTAGACAGGTGCGTAGCAGGAAATGTCCACAGGCAAGAGTAGAGAGAACTACCGCACACTGTCCTTTTACTTGCAGTAAACTTTATTAGAGTTACAACGTTTCGGTCCTTAAACCTTCATTAGCTAAAACTCATGATCAGGTACTGTTTTTACTGAAATTATTTTGGGAGACTACAAGGTCCATTAATAACCCTGTGTGAATACATTTGTCAATATTCTAAAGCTGCACTAATTTGCTAATCTCACCTCAAGGTCCATTTAGAGACTATTTGGAGTTTTCGTCACATCACATGTCACACAATTGTAGGTGCTCAAATTTCCATTTTTTCTGAGCACTCTTTGGACTTCTCATGCATGTTGGCTTAAAAGTTGACCTTGGAAAGCTTAGTTGATATGACAATCTCACCTCACGGCCCATGTGGGGTAGTTGTTCAGGAGCTTTCAATCATAACACATAGACTTCCTCAGATTTTAAGCCAACATGGATGAAAAGTGTTCTCATGGCCTTGTGGTTAAGACGCATATACTGTGATACTGTTCACTGTGGGAAGCACTGGTTTCCCTAATTTATTTCCTCCATCTGTGACTCGACCACATTGGTTGTGTAAGTGGATAGTGGACTGGAGGGGGAGAGGAAAAAAGATAGAGATTGGGAAAAGACAGGAGAGAAAGAAAGAATGGAAGGGAGAGACGGCACACCGCTGGGAGGCTTATCTGAGTTTTTTTCCTGAGCGATAGAGAGAGGCCTGAGAAATTGAGGCAGTGGAGAAGATAATAAGAGAGCAATAGAAATCTCTTGCCAAAGCTGATTGATATTTTCAGTGGCTCCTGGAGTCACAGCAGGAAGTCAAGGAGGAAGCTGAATTTAAGCATTTGATGCGAGAGCTGGAAGAAAAGTGATGTTCTGGAGTGTACAGCTCCATGTGAATCCATCAGTGGAGTCCAATTCCTACCTCTTTGCTTCATGAGCAAACACACTAAAACTCTGAAACTGTTCAGCCGCTTTAAGAGCTACAGTAGCTAACGTTATCCAAGGGTTTGAAAACTCAAAGCCTTAAAAGGCCTAGGATAAGGTTCAGTCAAGCTTTTGCATTGCTCATTGTGGAGCAACCCATTCTGGATATTTGAGGCTGATAGCGGTATATGAGTGGTGAACAAACTATGTAAAGACACTGTTTCTAAATTACGTATTTTGGTGTACATTTTGAAGTATCACATTAAAAAAGCTGTATAGAAACGGCAACATTCAATCAGGGCTCCAGACTAACTAGTAGCACTGGTGCTCCCTACTGAAAATTTTAGGAGCACCACTTCAATCGACATGCAAAGCAAACACAACGAAACAGAAAAGATTTTTTCCATCATAATGGAATTACTGATAAATGCTTTGGTAAGAAATTGACAATTTACAGAAATAACAATGTGCTGTTTTATTTTAAAGGAAAAAGTTTGAATCATTTTTTTTTTAATCCTATTGCTGATAAAATAAATACATTTAAAAATGTGCTACTTTGGCCCTGATCCAGCCGCCTCTGTCTGTAGTCACCACTCTGTAGTCTCGCTCAATGTCCCGCCCACAGCACTGTCTGATTGGTTACACGTCACAAGTAATAGCCAATCGACACTGAAGGCTGCTGTGCCACAGACAGGCAGAGACTGGAGCTGCTCCGGTGAGCGAGCGGAGCTGTGTGTCAAAGGGAAGGCAGCAGATATTGCCAAAGTTATAAACATCAAAATATTTCTATTTCCACGATCACAAGCATACCCACCACTGAAAATGCCCAAAGTCATGGCCTATTTGGTGTCCATCATCATCATTTTACCTAAAGGCAGTTTTAATGTAAGAATATCCTGAAGCTCTAGCTGCAGTCTCCTGTCCATGCAGTCTCAAACAGCATGCAGCGCTTCTGTTCCAACTGGCACTCTTTAAATCCCATTTACTCGTATATCACCCGAGGGTTAGATCGCTGGGGGGCTTTTAAATGCTGATGCTGAGTTCATTTCTTTCTTTCTTTTGTATTAGATGTGCAAAAATGTCCAAACTATTCAGTATTTCTCCTAAAGTTTTATTCCTTTCAGTATGGAAAGTATCTGAAACAGCTGATTTAAACTGCAACGGACAGATCTAATATGCAGACATACTGTATATGCCACCAATCTTTAGTTGTAAATTACTTTGTTTCTGTCATTTGGATATGTGTGATTACAGGCAAAAAGATTTAAAAGGCTGCTCGAGTGAAAATTGTCTGGTGCTACTTACCTGCCACTACTATTGCTGAACTACTACTACTTCCAGGTTCTATTCCTACTACCACTCCTGTTCCTGCTACTATAGATGGTGCTGTCACTATTACTACAACTGCTCTTATTCCCACTACCTCTAAATTGTGTGTGTGTGTGTGTGTTGCCTCATATCCTAGTATGAGCTCATTCCTAAAGAGCAGACGTGGTTAATGGAGTTCTGAGTGAGTGAATCAGAGCAGGGGTCCACGGGTGTGTGTGTGTGTGTGTGTGTGTGTCTGTGTGTGTTTTACTGGGGACTACTGGTGACATCATCCTATAAAGAAGACATCCACTGATCCCACTTTACACACAGACATGCACGCACTAACCTCACTAGCCACACACACACGCACTGTGTGTGATTGTATGGGTGAAAGAATAGAGGGCATGGACACAAACACATAGTCATACATACTCGCGGGTGCACACATTCTCACACAAAGACTGTTTCCAAAATCACTCCACTCCAGCTCTGCTACTACCAAACATGGATGACATCATTCCCAATGACATCACCCTCGCTCTGTCATGCACACCCCCCGTCTGTACCCTGTACTTAGCCCCCATCTCTTTTTGTCTTGTCCCTCCTTCCTTTCGTCAGTGCCACACGCTCACACATACAGGATAAACACAATCTCCTCTCTCTTCATTAATTACCAACCATTTTACTGCACTGTTGATATATGAATGTTTCCATGATGACAAGATTTACTAGTTTACTAGAGGCAGGTCATTAAGAAGCCACTTTTCCATGCGATAAAAAACATCGACATGTCCGTCCTAATTCCTTTGTGCAGAGAGGATAGTCCATTTCTCCCATCCTCAATTCCATAAGCATAGAAAACACACAAAATATGGTTATCAACCAATATGTTCTGGTCCATTTTTAGAATACATCTTCCTTTCCAGAAAATATGACAAAAAAAGGATGTGCAACTGTTAGTGTGAAGCATAGGAGCAATTGACTACCAGTATCTGCATGAAGGAGAAAGGCAGCCTATTTCTTTAAAACCATTTTACAAAAGTCACATTTCTCTATGTGAGTTCACTTTTTCAGAACTCTTCACACAGTTCTCTTTACCGACATGCAGCTCAGCACAACAGTTCATCTCCCATCCAAAATGCACTAATGCAACCAAACCACGTCATACACATCTCAGGATACAACACCTTCTCAACCCAGGTGGTCAAATACTGACGCTGCTTTGTCACGCCCCTCGGCATCTCATACAGACACACAATGTACCCTTTAGGTTTACACAACAAAACTACTTGGTTAGGTTTAGGAAAAGATAATGGTTTAGGTTAAATTAAGTAAGTCACGTGACGTAACTTAAGACTATAAGTTACTCAACGTAGCCTTTTGGTTTCACGCGGGACACGAACCCTGGTCTCCTGGATGAAAGTCATCTAAAGGGTGCGTCTGTATGAGACGTCGAGGGGCGTGACAAAAACATTGGTATTTGACGCCCTGGGAATGAGAACGGACTGGCCAACAGCAACACTTATACACTACTTTATTTATTTATGTAGCAAAAACGAGGCTCTATTACAACTGAAAGAAGGTCACTTGTTTATTTTACAGACTGTGCTGCGTCACAGTTTATGTCGCAGAAATGAATTAGAAATGTTGGAATATGCTTCAATAGGCTTTGTTTGTGTCATTTTTACCTAAATAAAAATAGGTGTCCAGTGTCCCATTAGGAGTTGATGCATTTTTATTGTTTTTAAATTTCTTTTTAGTAATATTTGGTTTTGAACGTACATTGAACAGTTTTGACAACAGTATGTAAACAGAGGTTTGGTGGTGTTTGAGTTTGAGTAAGAAAACAGTTGAAGGAATCTGAAAGTTGAGGCCATTGAATGCATTTTGTGTGACACATTTGATTTTACATTTTACATTGATTTTACGTTTCAAAACAACGGACACTGTATGTTATAATGCACTGTAGTAATGAGGTACACTACTACATACTTAAAGGTAATGGTAATATTAATGACTTCATAGACAAACCAAGTACAGGAACACAAAGCCTAGTAAATCACAGTAGTTTTTTATTTTTATTTTATGCCACTGTGTTTTGGCACTGAGGGATAATGGAAGGCTGAAAACAAGCAAATTTCATCATTTATTCACACACACAGAAATCTCTCCCATGGTTACAGGGTGTATCAGTCCCTCTCTGTTGTTGTGCAAAGACAGTGTTGTACATCAGCGTTTGACTGATTTGGATAGTTGAAGGCGGAGTAAAGCTACAAATAGTTAGGTGACATTTAGTAGCTTCAAAATTAACAATTTTTATGCACATACATTTCAAATGACCTAATAACCTAGTCGCCACACTGTATAACTGCTTATAGGATGCAGTGTATCTGCTTCCTGTTTCTCTGTTAAATGGTCTGTCTTGTCTGTCTGTCTGTCCAGCCTGGTTACATGGGGACCCCAGGAAGGTACTCCATCCAACAGACAGCTATGGCCAGTTCTGTGGTCAGAAGGGAACATCCAATGCGTAAGTCACTGTTATTACACTCTACACACCAGATCCCTTTGAACCCAGAGCAGCAAAATCTTTGAATGTAGGAGCAGCACGTAGGAGGTCATAGAACACTAATGCCATTAAAAACAGTTTCCCAGATGTTTACATGTAGTAACTTAAATGATCTTAGTTCACTGTTTGTTTAGTTCTGCTGCATGCTTGCCTGAACATGTTGGAACATGACCATGTTATTGGGTAATTGTTATTAATTAGTTATTATATAAGTGTGTTGTGGTATTATTTTCTATATTTATTACCTAACTAACTTAGAGCAGGGTGAGATTTAAACGCAGGTTTCACAGACTGTTTGGAAAAACTTTCAGTATAGACGCAGTTGTGGCCAGAGAGGAAGCCCCATTCCATCAGAGGTGGACCACAGTTACTGGCTGATCTTGAATTATAGGTGAAACATTTGCACAAGCAGTTTGTTTCAATTCAATTCAGTTTTATTTACATAGCTCCATATCATAACAACGTTATCTCAGGGCACTTTGTCATAAAGAGCAGGTCTAGACCGACTCCTTATGTTTACAGAGACCCAACAATTCCCACCAAGAGCAAGCACAAGCAACAGTGGCAAGGAAAAACTCCCTTTTAACAGGCAGAAACCTCGAGCAGAACCAGAACTAGAACAAGGAACAAGGCTCTGGGTGGGCGGTCATCTGCCTCGACCGGTTGGGTCTCTTTATGAGACACTGTACAACACGTTCATGCTGCCAATACCACATAATCGTTGCAGAGTCTGCACTGAAAAGGCCCAGGAGAAATATTTTGCCATTGCTTGAATTCGTTTTAGACTGTTGCAGTATGAGATGAACACACACGCATACAATTGGTGCAGGTGTGACAGCCCAGTAGGGGCCTTGGCCTGTACATGAATGTAGAAATAATCAGAGTGCAGAAGATTGGAAACATCAGCTATCGTTCCCTTGTAATGTGCACTATCATACATGTTCTAAATGTATATGTTGACACATATGTTAATGCACTTTTTTTTTATGGTCTGGAAGTTTAATTTAGTCATTTTATCATAAAACATCATCATATAACATTTTATTTTTTATCAATGCAGTTACGTTTACCCAGACTGTTTTAGCTGGCCTACTTTTTAATTTTACATTTTTACACAAGTAGTTTTACTTGATGTTTGATGAAAATCTGAATATACTGTTCTCTTCTTTCGCTTCAACATCCGTATAACTTCCATTTATCTGTATCTCTGTGAAGGACAACATGTCCGGGGTCCTTTTAACAATTTACAGGAATACTGTACAATGGATTATGGGATATTGAAGGCTGATAATAATACACTGCTTCTGTCCAAAATAAGGCTGCATTTGAAAGAGTCTTTGATATGGGACAGAACTTATCCACCTGCTGTGATGTATTCTGGCCATAAATGCAGACTTCAGAAGATCCAAGCCCTGAATCAGGACACAAACCAAATTTATTTATAGCAGCAGTTTTGTCTCTGTCAACAATGATCTGTTGAATTTCTTAATCTCATGATAAGCATTGTCTCTGACACCATTTGATTTTCCCTGTGACTGGTCCGAAAAGAAACGTCTCCTTATGAAACTGATGCAAAGGTTAGCGATAATGAAACCATCTAGTTCACCAAGGCTGCAGGAGAGGGCTCAGGGTGTGTGTTTGTCAGTTTCAGAGGATTCAGTGTGACATGTGACCGAGAGATAAAGACAAAGAAACCCTTAAAAACTGAAGAAGCAACACAGACATACGGTAGCTTTCTCTTGTTTGCATTGCCATCTACTGGTGATTCCTTGTTACTGCATGCTGAGGAGTTTTTTTCTTTCTTAAAATAAAATATAAATAATTATAAAAATATTCACATTATATATATATATACAATAAGGGACAAAGCAGAGCAGCCCACTGACATTAAAAGGCCAAAGGGATATTTTTTTAAACCTGGATTTGTCTTGATTCTATAGGTCAGGATTATGAGCACCTCCTCACCTATGAAGTACAAAAAAACCACTTACTGGCTTACTGTGATACTGAAGAAAACAGCTGATTCTCTGGCACGTTGTGGAGTTTTAATGGATGTTTATTTGCGCTTGACATCAGAGATAATGATATCCTCGGGAAGTGAATCTAAAGATATGTCGTGTGTGGGAATGTCTGAAGTTAGCAAGCGCTAGCAGCTTGCTTATCCAGAAAAATGCCTGGGAAGTGCTTGTTTCATAATGTTTGGCTTCAGAACGACAAATACAATACATGGCTTGAGAGGCAGAATTTGGTAGTCTGCGGCGTGAACACACGGCAGCCGTACACTTTCCAACGTACAGCCAGTCATAATGTGTGAATGTGTTAACGTCATCTGTAAATGCAGGACCCTGAGTAGATCTGGTACCTACACTGAATTTGGGATGGGGGGCAGGTGAAAACCTAGTATGTAGGAAATTAACTTTTCAGTAGGCAAACTAACAAAAAACACTAATTTAAAACGTCTATGCATCATTACTTTTAAATTGATAAATGCTGCAAATGCTGACATTCACTTAAGCCAATGCAAAATTAGTGGAAATAAAAGAATATGGGCGCCATAATATTATTCCTTGCTACATTTTTGCTAGAATGTCTGTCTTAGGGCACAGCACACTGGAGCAAGAGCCTCATTATTGCACCCTATGATCGCTATATAGGCCTACCTATTTTAAACTACTTAAACCAAGTCGTGGAAATGGGGTAAAATATTAGTTATGGAGAAGTTTTGAAAATTCATTGTTAAAAATGTGTGGGAACTCTGGAGTATTAAATAAACTAATACTGACACAATTACAAGACAGATACAGTTCTAACGACTAACATGAATGACAAGAAAACTGAATCCCATGTAATAAAAAATGAAATAATGAAGGCTTGGAAAGCGTTTTAGAGGTGGTTTCTTTTGAACATGGAAGTCCCTCATAATACAATAGCCCCTAATAATATTTATGACTTATAGTAGTCCCTTATAATATTTAAAAAATATATTTTTCACTGCTCTTGTCATATGTTTAAAAGACAAACAGTCTTGATAGCTGTGACTATGTCTAGTTGTTTGTTGGAGTATTTTGCTTATTGCTTTAGATAACTGCCTAATGTAGAAGGTGCAAGATCCCATTCAGACAATACCAGTGTGGGTGCAGTGTTGTGTGATAGTAGGTCATTATCCCGCTGTAGATCGTCCAGTTTCTACACACACAATACGGTCAATATAGCCACAAGATATGCTGCTATTTAACCTCTCAAACTCTTGATTTTTCTCCTCAATTTTCTCCTAGGTTTGTTTAAATTTAGCCTAAAAAATACAATATGCTCTACCTGCTTGTTCCAACACCTCAATGAAGATGAACAACAATGAAATTTTTTTTTTTGTGCCATTGCATCAAATGGTAATAGTGCTGCATTTAGCTTGCATGCATTTTACAAGCTTTAGGATCTCCAGTATAATTTAAAATACAACTCAGTTGGTTTGAACAATGGATGGCTGCAAACACACGTTTATAAGGTTGAGCCACCAGCAGATATTTCAGAATTTAAGAAGTAAAGTACAGTGTAACAGGGACCACAAACGTGTCTAGATTTTTACAAACCAGTGCTGCTACCCTGCTTTGATATAAGCTACGGTCTCTACTCTCTGCTCTGAGGGTTGCTCAAAGGAATTCTAGGACACTTGTAGGAAATCACTGACTGAAAAGAAGCAGATAGTGCAGACTAGAGAAAAGTGAAATAACTCCTGACACTTTTTTTTGCAGGAAGAAACCCCTCCTGTTCTATTTCAACATCTTGAAATGTACCAACCCGGCTATACTCATCAACCTGCAGTGCCCCACCACTCAGGTACTCTAACTGATGCATATCTGCTGCAGAAACACAGCACCTGTTTATCATTATTTATTGTGTCAGTTTAAGCTAATGAGCATTCGATTGGGACAGAGAGGACTAACCTACTCTTCACTTCAAACACTGTAGAACAATAAAGAGTTTTTGCACAGATTATTGAATGTATCAATAGACAGTGCTCATTACCTTAGACAAGATTGCAGTTCAATGAAGTCAATAAAAAAGTACTTATGGATGTTTACTAGATAACAGTAGTAATTCTCGTCCCTAAATAAAGTAACAAACGCGCTGTCTGTGTCAATTTTCTTCCAGATGTGCGTGTCAAAGTGCCCGGACAAGTTTGCCACCTACACTGAGATGCAGCTGCAACACAAACTCAGTAGGAGTTACTGGGAATATTACAGACAGTTCTGTAAGCCTGGCTTTAATAACCCTGACAAGGTACCAATACTGATGATATACATGTATTATTCAGAAACATGTACTGAGCAGGAATTACTACAGTACTTTATGTGGTTTGATAAGCTGTGGTTAAATAAAACCAGTGATGTACAGCACAGAGTACACTAATACAATGTTGTGATAATCAAAGTTGACCCTGTTAAAAATGTTAATGTACAGAATCTCGAGGTGTAGCCAAGGATTGGAGAGTTTCAGTATAGTGACCTCAGGAATCCATCTCTGCATCTTTGCTGATGACGTAATCCTGCTGTAAACCTGAACCCCCCCACCCCTTTTTTTTTTTCAAAGTTCAGACCACAGACTGTATATAAAGATGGACAGCGCGTCTCCTCTTCCTCCCACTGTACATAAATGAAGCCAAAATATCCTGGAAACGGGAGCTGCCATCTTGCGCTGGTGACGTCATTTGGAGCCAGAGTCTGCGCAGTAGTGATGGAGGTGGTGGAGCCGGGGTGTCGAGTTCCTGCCTATACACCCACCTGAACCAATCGCGAGCACACTCACAGTTGTCAATCATGTTGTGACACCCCATTTTTATAGCATCAAATAACTGTACAAACATCAGTGTGATAAGAACTACCTAAAATGACAGAAACCATCTTTGGGAAAAATGTATTTGACGTGTACTTTGATTTTTCAGTTTGGCCCATGTCCCAACCATTAACATAGAGGGGGTGGGGTTTATAAGCTATACTGCAGCCAACCAGCAGGGGGCGATCCAGATGTTTTTGGCTTCACTTTTGTGGAGCTGTCATGTCGTCCATCTTTATATACAGTCTATGGTCCAGACCAACAAAAATGACCTCATTTTGGATGTTTTTGTTTGTCCTCTTTATTTTTGTGCAGACCGGATTTCTCCACAGACCAAAGTACCAGAACACACATTCTTGTTCTAACCCTCCTGTCTCTCCTCTGTTTCTTCCAGCCGGTATCTCAGGTTCTACGTGATGAGGACTGTCCCTCCATGATTGTACCTAGTAGACCATGTAAGGATCTCTTACCGCAACAACTTACTGAACAATTCCAACTAATTATGTCAGTATTTGGATTTAAAAATAGACTAATATAAGTCCCCACTTGACAAAATTAGACGTTTTTTGTAGACCAAAATCATTCAAATAACCTGTCCATCTGCTCTATCATATAAAATTGATGGAGTTGCTAATCAGCTTAAATGTTTTGGTCCCATGGTGTAAATGCAGTTTCAGAGGAGGACTCTGATTATGAGTCATAGTTTTTCATAGTCATAGTTCATCATTAGGAAGTTATATATATATAATGTCATAGAGAACCTCCTCACTAATCAACTCATTTTTTGTTTGGTTGGTTGTATATTCATTTATTTACTCATTTATTGATTTGTTTGCATACTTGTTAATCTATCTTTTATTATATATTATTCATCTCTTCACCCCGATGACTCCCCAGAATGGGGCGACACCTCTAACCGGGCCCTGGTGGCTGAGGGGGTTTGGGGGAATGGACTAGTGTGGGCCAGCATGGTAGGAGAGGGCCTGATCACCACTAAGTCCTCTTTCAAGTAGAAAGTTGCTCCTCAGATGCAAACTAACAGGCCCCCTCCTGTAGGGGTGGATGTGACCTGCGGCAGGCCAGCACCCTTCTGTGGGATGGGGGCAGCCTAGAGCAGCAGAAAGTAAAGAAAGCAAGGACAAAAAACCAAATCCAAACAAAATCAAACCAAAATAGATGGATGACAGAATGCATTGGAAAGGGGTAAATAAATGAATAAAACTTTGGCCTGACCCAGCTGTCCTGACCTGTCCCGATTCCACCCTGACGCATCTTCGACCAGAGATGAGACTCCCATACACACACATATACCTACTCGCATGTGTAGTACAAATGTAAATGTCTATGAAATCTAGATGTAGGTACCTCCCTGTGAAGTACTTCAGCTTATCTTATTTCTTTTGTTGTTGTTTCTGTCTCTTGCCTCGTCATGTCTCATATGTGTCTTCTTGTTAATCACTTGTCTTTTGCACAATTAATAAAAAGACAAAAAGGAAGTTAGATAGTAGAATACCATGGTGCTTACAGTGCAAATGGGATTATCAGCTCTCAAAATATCAGGTCACTCTCACCTTGATATTTTTAACTATGATGCACGCATGTTGAATATTATAAGAATTTGTCTGTGTGTGTGTGTGTGTGTGCGTGTGTCAGTTTTCCAGAGATGTCTACCAGACCTCATCACTCTGAATGGGACTGTGACTGTAGCTAACAGGACCAGATTTAAAGACGCTCTGGAAATGGCACGCAGTGTTACTGAACTCCAGCATGCTGCCAAGTACTGTAACTGCTTCTTTCTACTTTCTACAAGTTTCTATTTTAGCTTCCACATGTTCAAATCTTCTCTGTGTTTTAGCTAAAATAAATGTCATAGTTTGTTGGGCAGTGAAAGGATGTGATTAAGGATTGGCGCACGTAGTTTCAAGATGTTGGCATTAGAAAAGAAAAATATTGATGTGTGTGAATGGCAGATATTTTGCTGAAAAATAGCTCATCAAGACCTAGAATGCAAATGTGTAGTAAGCATCTAGCTTAAAGGTGTCAAACTTATGGCCCGTGGGCCAGAACCGGCCCACCAAAGGGTCCAATCTGGCCCACTGGATGACTTTACAAAGCAAATAGCAGAGAAGTCATTAATTCCCTACTGCACTGTCCTAACAAGAGCAACAGGCACCAAGCCTTTCTGGCAGAAAGCCCTGAAGGCTAACTTGTCCCGCATGCAAGTAGCAGGCCCTATGCTGTATATGCTATTATAGATCCCACATGCTTACATGTAGGCTAAATGACACAACACTGTCAAGCAAAGGCTACTGTTCATGCAGGAGCTGCTGGTGGAAAATGTCTTTGTCAAAAAGGAGAAAAGTGGACTCAGAGTGTCGGGTTTTCCTAGAAAACATTTTGTGCCTTTGTAGATCCACTGTGATTTGTAAATTGTAATGCACATGTAATGACAGTACTGAATGTGGAAAAACAGACATATTGTTGAAATTGCACTTATTTTTCTTAAGACATCTCAGGCTGTTTATCATCTGTTTTGTAACTGGATGGTTCATTAATTGTGAACGTTTTCAAAATGTACTTCTTTACATAAAAGAAAGGGACACATTTGGAGGTGTTATTATTTATAGGTTATTATGCAGTGGTTTTACTGGTCCGTCCCACTTGAGATCAATTTGGGCTGTATGTGGCCCAGGAACTAAAATGAGTTTGACACCCCTGATCTAGCTGATTCTACACAATTGTAAAAACATGGCATTTCTCTGTTTCTTTTTAATGTGTTTGTCTTTGATATAACATCGATGGCACCAGTCTCTGTCTTTTCATTTCAAGTCAAATTCCCACTTTTGCATATTAACACTCTGTTCTCCCTCCTCCATGCAGGGGTATAACAGAACTAATGGACACTAAGGAGCTGGGCGTGAAGATAGTGGAAGATTATGCCAAATCATGGGCATGGATACTCATGTAACTACACACACAGCAGTTATCAGTAGCAGTTCTGCTTCTTTTTTCTACTTTCCTTCCAACATTTTAAAAACGTTTCTAAGTAGTAGTTTCTACATTGTCACTATGGTGCTTTTTTTCCTATCTTTAATCAAGAGCGTGGACTTTCACTTTGAGAGCATGATTTATTGATTTCATGTTCAGATTTCATGCTATTACTTCCTTCAAATTGAATTGATAAAGTAATATATGCGGCACAAGAATACATGATAATATCCTTGGATTTCAAGTGTTGTACGTAATGGCAACACTGTTGCTAGGCAACTAACAACAAAATGGGCGCCGTCATGTTTGTCAATGAGCATGAGCTGACGTGGTTGATTCATGATATCCTTGCCAGCGTACAAAGTATGGTAAAATAAAACTATATCACAAAAAGTTGTTTCCAGTAATAGCACCATTAAAGTAAAAAACTTACTTGAGGTCTTTGACTTTGGCGGTCCATGTTGTCTAACGATCTGCTAGACTCCCACTCCTGAGTCATGAAGGTGACGTTGTTTTCCTCTCACCGGCCTCCAGTCGGTGTGCTACACGGCTACTATTACTTGTGTGGAGGAAATTCTGATTTCCCTCTCGGAGAAGTGAACAAATAATATGATGATTCAAACCAGTTGTCTTTTGAGTATTTAATTAAACGGAATAATAAAAGTACAAACAATGAACAAGTGTAATAAGTAAAGATTAAGATAATAAAAGAGTGTACAAAGAATAAGGAGGATCACAGAAGTTAATCTATTTCAGCTGAAAGGACAGAGCCTAGCACACCATCAGCGTACAAGGAGTCTGACCCCGAAGAAAAGAAACAGTCACATACTTATAACATTGGAAAAATAACCAGGCAAGAGAGACAAAATACTGTCGGACCTTGGTGTGAGAGTCTGTCTCTTACTGTAGCAAACATCATATCCAAGCATCAGTACAAGACAACCTGTACTCTATCCTTCGAGGGATAGGTCAGGTTGCTCTACAAGATAAAATGTACCATAACATCCACATGTTAAACAAACCAACTATAATAGAGGAAAATAATAAAGTTCCAGTAGGAATAAACATTGCATGCAGCAAAATAATAAATGGTCATGAATGATAAATTTTGCCCTGACAACATGTAGCTACTATAGTAGACTAAGATAAAAAGTATGGGCGCTGGTATACAGTATATATATTAAATATTATAGTAAAAGAAAAGTAAAAGAAAAAATATATATGATATATATATTAACTGTACATATAATAAAGCCGTGGAGGATGGGAGTGGACACTATAAGAAGTAAAGCGAACGCGCCCGCAACGAGGCAGCGATCATTTCATTGGTTAACGCTACAGCTGTAATTCTATTGGTTGGGGAATTTTGACAGGGTTGTTGCACAAAAAAATCCGAGAGCAGCGCAGAAATCTGAGAGCAGAGGTTTCACGAGCGCACAGAAGCAGCCTGAGTGCGAGAACAAGGTTTTGCGGGAGAGCGCAGGAAATCTGCGCGAGCAACAATATATCTGAGTGCAAGCGTACAGTCTGAGCAGAAGCAGAGCAAATCCAAGCGCAATCAGGGGCTATTTGAGTGCAAGAGCAGGGTGTTGAGGGAGAGTATTACAAAATCTGAACATGAAATCAATAAATCATGCTCTCAGATTGAAAGACCACGCTCTTGATTAAAGATAGGAAAAAAGCAACATATGTCACCATATCACCACTCACTTGTCACGTACTCTCTGAATAACATCCACAGTAAATTTACATTTCCATTAATTAGTATTTGATGTTTCAAGTGTATTCTATTAAACACATGTGTAACAGTGCCTCACAAGTCTGTCACAAGTTGAAGTTGTAATCCTTAAGATTTCACTTCTGGTTGACTTGGACATGGTGTAAAGACAGTGAACAGATGAAGCATGTGGAGGTTGTTGAGAGTTTCAAAATCTGCACCAATGTGACAAAATAAGGATGATTTTCAAGTTGCATCTACAAAATGTCTCTTGTATGTGTACATGTGTTACAGAGGTCTGCTGTTGTCCTTGGCTGTGAGTCTGGTCTTCATCCTGCTGCTGAGGTTCACAGCTGGGTTGCTGTTGTGGACCACCATCATCACTGTCCTACTGCTGCTGGCATACGGTGTGAGCTTAGGGCTTTACATTGTTTTAAAGGGACTTCTACCTGAATCTTACCATTCTAATGTAATATATCACTCTGTCAGGTACTGTGGTACTCTTGACCTTCAACTCAGTTGTGTCATGAAGTGATGGAAGAAACACTGGAAGAAAACCTTTCTGAAACCTCCTATTAGTATTCTTCAAATTCCTCATTGATCTGTATCTGTGTGTTTGTATGTGTGTGTGTGCAGGTATGTGGTACTGCTGCACGGAGTTGTCCCAGATCAGACACAGACCAGGCTCTGATGTTGCCATTGTAGAAGTCGGCCTGCAGACTGACCTGCAGGTCTATCTACAACTCACACAGACATGGATCATATTGTGTAAGTCTGTCTGACAGGAAATCTGTCAGTCATTAGAATCCAGATTCTTACTTTTGGATATTTAGTGCCAGTGTTCTTAAATTAAGACCTCTGTAACATCTCAAGGGGTTTGAAAAGTTAAGTTAAGAGCAACTTCACTTCTCTCAGGTACTATTTTCTTCCTTTAAAGTACTTCAGAGGATGAATAGTACAGAAGTTTCCACTGTGGGAATGGAGCTTGTATTAGTCCAATCACCTGATACTGTTACACAAGAAATGACATTTTGACGGTGTCGTCCTACCGACCTACCTTCCTGTGCATTTCCAGTTCTATTTGTGTGTTAAATATGTGACAGAGATGTTTGTGCAATGATGTGCCTAATTATGTGCTAATCGCTTGCACTTATCAGACAATTGTTGACCAGTCTGCTTTATTCATGCGTCATTCCTCATTTGTTATTTTCACCAACCAGATAATGTTTTTGTAACTTGTGTGCATAAAGTGTGTGTTGTTTGTGTTTGTCAGTGGTGTCTCTGGGAGTGACAGAAGCGTCCATCTTGTTGATGTTGATCTTCTTGAGGAAAAGAGTCCGAGTGGCTATCGCCCTGCTCAGAGAGGCCAGCAAGTATGAACTCTAAAGACAGTCAATTTAAATGATTGAATGATTATTTTGTATCGTGGCTGTTTTCCTGGCTCATGGCTACTCTGTTGTTGCAGAGCCATCGGTCACATCATGTCCACGCTATTCTTTCCAGTCATCACCTTCCTCTTGTTGACGGTTTGCCTCTCCTACTGGGCGGTCACTGCCGTGTATCCTTCAGAGCGCTCACAAGCTACACCAGGAAACAAAGAAAAGAGAAACACATTTATATTTTCTGTTTTGTAGTTCAGAGCTGAGAGATTCATGCTCATGTTAAAATATGTATCTGTGAAACTCTTCAGTATCCCGAGGATAGAACATGGATTTTCCATTTCATTAGCTTTCTAACCAGCATGACAGATGTGTCTTTAACCAGCACTGTGAAACCAGTTACCTAGCATCCTCAGGTGAAGCTGTCTTCAAAGTGATGTCTCCTGATGTGAGCTGCCCCTATGCCAACAGCACTTGCAACCCTGAGGTACAGTATATTATTGTCATAATAATTCCTTTATCATTCTGCTTTTTGAAGTCATACATGATATTTAGGAGTGATTTTATGGACTAAGGTTTGGGGTGCTAAACAGTCAAACCGCAAAGGTCTGCAGTGGATTTTCACTGGTAAAATGACAGAAAAGCAGCTAAAAGTCGTGTGGCTGTGCTATGTGTATTTTTGGTATGTAGCTGGGCTCATTTACATTTTCAGTCTGCTAAATGCTGCAAAATTGAAAAAATACAGTGAACAAACTTTCCCTGATGATAAAAAGTCCCAGAAGTAATTGCATGATGAATGTAATAAGAGAGCTTGAGTTAAGGTCAGTTCAGACCAAAGATTTACGACGAGACGAAGCGGTTTTAGAACGTCGCAGCGGTGTGAACTGGCCCATCTCAGCTCGACTCAAGCCAGCTGATGGCGTCACCGGCGATTCAGCCTGTCAAATCGCCAGTGGCTGGTTTTAGAACGTATGGTATGTCAACAGCCAATCAGCTCGTAGCAAAGTCAGCTGGTTGTTACAAACAGTCAGCTGGTCGAAATGGAGTTTTGGAGTTTTGGACGGAGGAAAGAGAGGATCGCCTCATCAGTTTGCCCTCATGTTTTCGCCATTTCATCAATACTAAAAATGCTGTAGCATCGTCATTCATATTTTGAGACACTACAAATTATATCCAAGAATTATTATTATTATTATTTCGAAGAAGTTACAAAAATTGTTGGATGCAACTGGGCGCTGGAAAGGCATGGCCGACAGGCACACTGCACACTAAAAGAATTCATATATTAGTGAATGAAAGTCATATTGCACAAATTTCACAAACCTACTTAAAGACATAGTAAATACCTCTCCTCTGTTGTCCCCCTCACATCTCTGTCAGACCTTCAATGGAAGCACCGTCTCCAAATCAGCGTTGTGTCTGGGTTCTCAGTGTCTGTTTGCCTTCTATGGTGGGGAGACATCCTACCACCGCTACCTCTTCCTGCTGCAGCTGTCCAACCTACTGGTCTTCCTCTGGCTGGTCAACTTCACCTTGGCCCTGGAGCAGTGCACCCTGGCTGGGACGTTTGCTAGCTACTACTGGGCCAAGAGGAAGCCTCACGATATCCCACCATGTCCACTCTTTTCATCATTCAGCAGGGCTATCAGGTCAGGACACACTCAGAACACCAAGCCTGGGACTCATCATTTCATACATCAAGTGTGTGAAAACATGTGGAACTGGTCCTGTTTCATCTTTCATCCAAAGGTGGTGATACTTAACAGACAGTGCTGTATGTAAGAATGCATCAAACTCTTCCTCTGTCTGCCTTCAGGTATCACACAGGCTCTTTGGCATTTGGATCTTTAATTCTTTCAGTTGTCCAGCTGGTCCGGATCATACTGGAATACCTGGAGCAGAAACTAAAAGGTTTACATACACACACACTAACACATATATACAGTTTCTCCTTACTTCCTCACTACTACTTTAACTGCTGCTGTTATCACTATACTGATGTTGGATGTGTTGATCCATGTAGGTGTTGACAACAGCCTGTCCAAGTTCTTAATGCACTGTCTGAAATGCTGTTTCTGGTGTTTGGAGAAATTCATACGCTACATGAACCGTAATGCTTATATCATGGTGAGTTGGTTAGCATGAGTAGTATGAATACTAGCTGTATTCTATACTGTTCATTTGGTCAACAACCCTGCGTTGTTGTGACAGCTGTGTTTTGTCTCTTCTCCACCAGGTGGCGGTCTATGGTAAGAACTTCTGTACCTCAGCCAGAGAAGCCTTCTTCCTGCTGATGAGGAACATGGTCAGGTGAGGAGGCTCAAGTTCGGTGGTCCACACATTCTCTTCCTAGGTCTTTTTGTGTGGATACTTTTCTGTGAGGTTATTTTATTTTGTAATCCACTGCGAACACACTTCCTATGTGTGAGTGATCAATCAGGGCGAGTCACCTTTTCCTCCGGCTGTGACTGTGAGCAGCACACTGGCACTCTGTTTGAACCTGTGTGTTAGTTGAGTGGCAAGGCTGAACTTTCTGAATCTGTGTCTACTATACAGGGTTGCAGTTCTGGACAGAGTGACAGACTTTCTGTTGTTCCTGGGCAAAGTGCTGATAGCAGGAGGAGTTGGTAAGTTACAATGCAAGGTTAAAGTCTTCCATTGGTCGAGCCACTCGTGTTTATGTTCCACATTACAATTTCCAAGGGAGTGGTTTACCTGCAACTTGTTTTTTTAATCTAATTATATATTTCAGAAAAATATAACACAGTACAGAGATCAGAGAACACATGTAGACAGTGTGTCACTGTGTGTGTTTGTGTGTTTCAGGTGTGGTTGCATTCTTTTTCTTCACTAGGAGGATCCCTGTTGTCCAGGAGGAAGTGCCCAATCTCAACTACTACTGGGTCCCCCTACTGGTCAGTCACACACACATACATATTGTACATGCACTCGCATGATGTTCAGCTCGCCCGTAAAATAACAGTCATTGTGGCAGTTCCGCTATTGTTCAGTTGTAGCACCTACAGGATCTGATCGCACACACCTGCATCTAAATATTGAACTGGGGGACAACATACTAGGTACAACTTAAATCTACCTTTGGCCAGTAATCCACAGGAATATAAATTATATACCAACTAGCAATGTTGCTATTACTGGACATTAAAATACAAACAAAGACATATATAAAATGTACACAGATCATTGTTAAGACACATTCTTAAGAGCAACACTTCCTGGGTATTAGCATGTTAACCCAAAACTGATAAGAATTCAAAATGATAATGTCTTGTGTTTCTTGTCATCTGTCCTCTCTGAACCTCTGTGTTTTTCCACATCAGACGGTGGTGATTGGTGCCTACCTGATTGCTCATGGTTTCTTCAGCGTCTACGCCATGTGTGTTGACACGCTCTTCCTCTGTTTCTGTAAGTACAACAGGGTTGATTTCAGAATGGGGTGCTCAAACTGGCTCCAATGGTCATAATAGCACAAAGTTTATAAAACCAATAGTACATTATTTTGTTTAAAATCACTTGTTTTTAAGTTACAATCAGGGTTTTTAGTGCTCTCTTAGTAGAAATGACAATTATTCTTAACCTACAGCAGAGTGAGCAAGTAAACTGTGGAGCATTTCAAAATGAATATCTGGCAGCATTTTCATTTTTGCCTTTGAATCTTGTTGATGCAATTTATGTCAGATATCACCCCTTCTTCTCACAGCCATAACTTCATCCGATCAGAACACATAGGTGTCATATACAGTACATAATGCTGGAATCATAATGCTAGTTTGAAAGTATACTAATTTTTAACATTGTGTCCTGGTTCGAGCAAAAGCAAGACAAAGATTTCCAAAGTAGTTAAACTGTGCAAAGCAGTCCAACGCTTATGTGGCTAAATCTTAGATGATCACAGCCATCCCTTAAATCACCACTTTCAGCTTCTGCCCTCAGGGCAAAGGTACAGAGTCCCCTGTGCAAAAAATACATTTATAGACAGCCACTGTTTGAAGCCAGCCTGCAAGCTTTTTTCTTTTCTTTCTTAACCTTGAATCAGTCCTCACCATCAAGCACTTGGTGCTCTTTTAATCAAGCTTCTATTGAGTTTTTATGTAAATGTGTTTTAATGTCTGGATGTGACGTGTTGTGTTTTAATGTACCATTTTCAAAGTCCTGCCTTTTGCACGCAAAAGGTAGACAATAAAGTATTTTTTTTATTAGTGCCACTTTCTCTTTCCACTGACAGTGGTATCTCCATCTAGTGTAAACGATTCTTCAGAATCAAAGGTAATGCAGTGATTGTTGTCCCATTAACATGATTCTTATGTCCCTGGAACATGGACACTCTCCTCTATCCATTCTTATACTCATTAGCCCGGCAGTGAAAACTTGACAGTCAATTTCAAATTGTGTAATTGTTCTGTCATTAGAACTGTGCTAGAACATGGATAGTAGCACTGCCAGTTGGCATTGCTGAGTAGCCCAACTTATTTTGAAAATAACAATGGGTTTAAATGGGTTAACTACATGTATTGTTAGAGCTTTGGATAAATCCATCCAACCAATAGTAATATGCCTTGAATTCTTTTCTAAATATTGCTGATATACATTTTCTTGTTATACTTTGGTTGGTTGTTTCAGCGGGTCGAGGCTCTGTTTCAGCAAGTCTCAGATTCTGGAAAACAAATAGCTGCACTGATTTGAGTGAATCCTGTAGTCTTTAATCACATGATGATCATCTCTTTTGCATGTGGCCATTTAACAACTCTTAACTAACCTCTTTTTGTCTGTTTGTCTCTGCTTCATTTAAAATCACCCTGCTATCCTGCTGTTCCACTTCCCATCCATACATCTTGATTTGATCTTCATCCTCAAACTTGAACTCCATCCTTGACTACCTGCATAACCGTCAAACCCATTCATCCACCCAATCCATCTATTCTACTCCTCATCCATCCATACCGGCTCTTTCTCCAATGCTTCCCCCCGATCCATCCATCCATTCATCGGTCCAACCAGGTGATGACGTGGAGAGGAATGATGGTAGTTCAGAGAAACCTTTCCTCATGTCCCCAGAGCTGCACAGAATTCTGGGAAAGTCCGGTCAGGTGCGTTGATATCCTGCCCTCCTGTCCACTGCATCAGCAGCCAGTCTGGTCAGTCGGGACAGACTTCACTTGGCCAAATACAAGAGAAGAACAAATATGAGACTACAGAAGGTCAATGATCTCTATAACACCGGCCAGTCTTGGGGCAGATTTTTTTTTAAATTTCTGTTAAGCTCATCCTGCGAATGGCTGGTCTGGTTGACTACTACTAAAGGAGGAGAATTCCTCATGAGATCTACATTTCTCAGCCACAGTGACGTCAGAAATGTATGCAACCGATAGTAAAATCTGAATAAGAAGACTTCAAAAATTAAGTCAAAAATAAAGGAAACCTAACAGAAACGAGATAAAATTTATGTTCAAATGCGGCAGCTGCTAGAGCAAAGTTTTTTGCTGGACTATTCTTTTTTTTCTCCTGGAGCCCTTTGCAGTGGCACCCTGCAGCACCTTGTGTTTTTGATGCGGTGCCATAGTTGGTCTGGCCTGGAAGTACGAACTAATATTTAAGCCCTCAAATGAGTACGTGAGACTCATTTTGTATTAAGACTCAGTTTGAAAAAAACTCCTTTGAACTTTTTATGTGCTGTGTGTTTTGGATGAATGTTCAAAAACTTCTTGCGTGAACCAGAATTGCTCCTACACCTCACAGTACAGTACTGAAGACAGTGAGGTGTGCAGCTGGAGGTCGGACGGCCACCTATACTGGAGACGGACGCACTCATGGTGCTGTCATTTCAGGCCTGTGTTTCCAACCAATAGAGTCACAAACTACAACTGTAACATTCTTCACTTTTCTTCCACAATATTTTGATATAAAGGGGGAATCTACCCAGTTATCACTTTATTATTTCATCAGTATACAGTATAAGAACATCTGTACCTCTCTGCAAACCCGTGAGATATCAGGATTTTGTAAACTTCAGGAGTAGTGCTTCCTTTTCAGATAGTGACATATCAGTTTTTTATGATGTGGGGCAGCTGAGGCTCTGGAGGTAGAGTGGGGTCGTCCACTGATCACATGGTTGGCGGTTCGATCCCCACCTCCTCCTGTCTGTGTATGTGTCTAAGTGTCCTGGGGCAAGACACCGAACCCCAACATCGGTGTGTGAGTAGGTGAATGAGTAAAGCACATCGAATAAAAGTGCTGTATGAATGTAGCCATTTACCATTCATGATGTGACAGAAGAAATTCAGCATATGATGCTAAGTAGATGGATTCACACAGAGACAGCTCAGATCTGGAATATTATGTGGCCAAATCTTCTCTGCTCAGTTTAAGTTACCAGGAGTTGATGATGATTTTCGTGTTCTATGTAAAGCCAAGATGAATGTTTTGAAACACTTTATACTCCCTGTTCATTCTTATAAGATGGATTGATTTTTGTATTTCGTAACGTGGGTTTGTTTTGTTATTTGTAAAGTTGATTCAAATATAATACAATGTTCATTTCTTAATTTAAAAATGTTTAGTTGTAATGATTTGTTCAAATTATGTTGGCTGTTCTCCATGAATATATGTGGGACTGCATTTTGTATTTAACACGTATAAGAGTAAGGTTACTCCAAAGAATGACAGAGGCATTGTTCCGGTCTCAAGCTGGAGAATCGAGTTAAAAACCAGCATCAGGGTAGTTTGGTGTCAGAAAAAAGCTGCTAATGATACCAGCTGTGTCGGCTGATTGCATCAAGCAGGCTGAAGATGTCACAGGCCTACACAGCTTGTGAGATAGTGTTGAAGGAAATTATGTTATTTGAATAATCAATGCATGACCTAGAGGTGTTCTAAGTTTAATCATGAAAAAACATGAAGCACTGAGGATCAGAAAGTCGAGCACACGAACACTGAGAAGAGGAAGGTCACTCTGCCCTGAAGAAGACTCATAGCCAGGGCAGCTTTTGTGATAAAGAGGATCGATGCCAGAGCCACCCTGGAGCCAGAAAGTATGGGAAAGTTTCGGCAAACAGGTGTTCCGCTTAGCAACAACGTAATGTCACACGATCCATGTCTCAACATCTAACCGATGAAAAAGTTCCATGTTTGACTGAATTATTGACCAACCAGAAACATCCCATCAGGAGGAGCTCAGTCTGAAATGTTTAAAACTTGTTGCCGGGAGAAATGTTGTCCTGCATTCTGAATCCAGACCCTTTGTATTCCAGATTCATACTGTACTTTCTGCAATCTGAAGAATAAACCACTTTGTACTGAATGAAGCAGAGAGTTTGGCTCTTGTGTTTCTCAGAGTTTGGTTCTTACGAACCTGAGAGTAGTTATTTATTTAAAGTTATTGAAGGCTGAACAAGAAGAAAGAAATCAACCAACGGAACAACAAATATCACATCATGTTTGATATGTGTTTTTCTATCTTACAAGTCTGAAGGTCTTTACACACCAGGGACATGGCGAATAAACGACACAAACGTGTGTTGCATCGAAACCATTCATACCGGAAGCAATGACAATTTGTGATAGACAGACAGACAGATAGATAGACAGATAGATATGCTCCACATATTCTTCAGAAAAAAAAAATACGACACTGGAGCACTCATATAAAGCCTGTGTCTGAAAAATCTCTTTTTCACTGTGTAATATTCGCCTTTTTTGTGAATGTACTCGTGACAAAACAACAGTTTGAACAAATATATTGACGTGCGAATTAATTGCACGAACAAACCTAAACCTCTTAGTGTGAAACCTGTTACTGAACTGGTAACTAAAATGTCATATGAAAGCTTGTGAAAGATGTGGTGCACATTCAGAGCTGACAGGTCAAAGGTTACAGCTATGGTCAAGCTTTGATACACTGATATTGTTAACGCCCAGCAGAGCCCCAAATCTTCAAATTTACGTCCAACTGTCTGTATCTACACTCTAACAAAGAGAAAGCAACGTCCTCACAAGTCAATGCATGAAACTGTGTTTTTCTCATTGTGCAGTGCTGGAGCAGTAGACCCTTATCACATGACCCACTCCCTCAGGAAGACCATTTCTAGATCTGAGGAAAGACATAAAAAGAGCTTGAATCATTTTTAAAAAGCTTGAATCATTTTCTCAGAAAACAAAGAATGTTAATGTCCAGTGCTGTTTGTTGAAACAGTTATCTTTTAAAACGTGACACTCTATCTGAAACACTACATTATCGCTGCCTCAATCACTTATCCAAACTCTAGTAGTATAAATGTAATAATTGTGTTTTAAAGCAAAAAATACAAAGCACATATATTTTAATTCCCAAACTTATATAGCCTTAGCTTTACTTTCTTGAAATTATTTCAGGTGTTTCTGCAGCTTCACATTCTATTATGTAGTAATATTGTATACATCTTACCTTTCTAAATATCATCTGTTGCTGTTGCTTTAACCACAGTTTCCTGTGGGTGTATCACCTGTGATGGCCAACCTGCAGCCACACAGCTGACTTGAATGTTGGTGACCCTCCTCCAAATGCCTTAGTTTTCTCTACAGTTTACGTGTTGTACTCAATTTTCATTTTCATGGTCTGCATGTGACGACAGCGGCCATGGGAATGTTGGAAGGGGGAGAAGCCGGTGATAGAACTGGGAAGGATGTTGTGGGTGCATACTCAACCCAGAGGAGCTGTCTGGACCAGGAGGAAGGGTTAGCGGGAGGAGATGCAGATCTCCTCATTCATGCGCTCCGTCAGACCATTGGATTCGGAGTGAAAGCCCGAGGACAGGCTGACGGTGGCTCCCAGAAGGCTGCAAAACTCAGTCCACAAATGAGAGGTGAATTGAGGCCCCCGGTCACAGACAATGTCTCTGGGGAAGCCATGAAGATGGAAGACATGTGAAAGCATGATTCAGCAGTCTACTTAGCAGAGAGGCAACTTACAAATGCCCTCTTTCCACCAAATGAGCTCTGGTTCTTGAACTGGGTTCATTCAGGATTCTTAGGACCTTGGTGCTATCTAGAGAACCAGCCCACGTTTCCACCAGTTTTGAGTGGAACCATTGTAATCAAGGACCCGTCATCAATGGAGGGCGTTGCACAATGCACAACTGAAGTAAACAGTAGGAGGAAGATGGCGGATCGCATTGATTACCTGCAAGCTTTTGTTCTGTTATTACAGAGATTTGTTTTTGGACCGACTGTTAATGATAAGTGTAAGAGCAAAATTTAGCATTATGAGTGTTATGTAGTATCTTGTATTATATGGTATTTTGCTATTATCCTGTGTGACAGTTTCATCTGACATAAAGTACACTGGCATTCTGGGTAGATGTGATTTCTGAAGAACAGTCTGCCCTGTGTACTCTGAGGGGCGACAGGAGGACAGTCTGTCCTGTACTGATGCTTGGATATGATACTAGTTAGCATAAGGCAGAGAGGATTTAGGATAACAGAGTGTCTCTCCCTTGCCCCTGTTTGTTATGTTGCAATTATAAATATGTGCCTGTTTCTGCACTTCGGGGTCAGACTCATCGTACACAGCTCGGTGTATGATCTCTGTCCTTTCAGCTGAAATAGATTTACTCCTTATTTGTTGCTCTTTATTCTTTTGCTTAATTAAATCTACAAAAGACAACTGTTTGTTCAATCATCATTTCATTTGTTCACTTCTCCACAAGGGAAATCAGAATTTCCACCACAATAAGAAGACGTAGAAGACCATTACCATAGTAGACCAGAGACTACTGTTGCCTTCTCCATCCTCTTTCCAACCTGTAGAATAGGACACGCCCACTGATCACACTTTAGGTCAAGGAAAACCTGCTATTTTAACTTTTCAGGTTCCGAACAAATTTATTTTTGGTCGAAATTCTCCAAACGGTTCAAAATTAGGTGAGCAAACCGGAACAGAACCCGTTCCATGTTGGTGGAAAAGTGGGTATCTGTGGAATAAAGTTAGCAGACTTGGAGAAACGATCAACAATGAAGATGACAGTGTTACCAAGGAGATGTGGGACCAGGGCCAGTGCAGGAGGCAGGAGCTTGTCGGGGGCTCTCACCCCCCCCCCCCCCCCCCCGATGCTCCGCCAGTGACTGTATACATTAGGAACATGTATCTGAGTGTCAGCTGAGTGCAGCGTCACGTCTCTGGACATGGAGCTCTGCGGCTGCAGACCAATTCTTCTCTGCTGCAGCTGCTGATTGAACGCATTTCTTTTGTCCATTCTCACACGGCTTATCATGACTGTTTCGTGGCACTTCTGTTCTTACACTGTAAGGGATGCAATTTGAAATGCAGTGAGGTACAATACATGAGCTAAAAAAGGTCTAAGTGCAAGTAAAATGATTGATTTTTGAAAATACAAAAAAAAAGTACACAAAAAATAAGTAAATAAGTAATTCCACTTCCAGCCCTGCTGATACTGGTGCTGTTTTAATGATGTAGTCCATCTAATAAAAAGCTTGTTACTACATGTACCTGAAACTGTTTTTGCTACTCACACAGTAGTAATAGCTGCAATGGCTGCTAGTTGTAGTTGATAGATTAGATAGCCAATTAGAGCCGAGGATTCAGATTATGGGCGGGCCTGTGCAGTCAGGATGGACAGGGAGGGAGAAAGAGAGGAGGAGAGGATGTGAAGTCTGACCAAGACAGACAACCCAGAAAACCGAACAGCTCCGATTTTACAAGTACATTTTTTTTTAAAAACAGCTAAATATAGCAAAAAATAAAAACGTGCTGGAGACAACTTTTGTGTAACGGAACGGCGTGCTGACGGGTCGGAACAGCTCGGGTTTCAGCCAATCAGAGTGGAAGGAGGATCCGTCACCGGGTCCGAACCATGCCGGTGAGACGGGGCCATGTGGCCCCCCAGAACACTTTCCTGGACACCATCATCCGCAATTTCGAGGGACAGAGTAAGTACAAGGGTTTGAACTAGAATGACAGCAGGAGAAATTTAAAAATGACTTCAATTCTCCTTTTTTGGTTTTTGTTTCCAACACCAAAATAGATCTGGATTATTAGATTTTTAGGTGTAGCTGGGATGAAAAACCTTTTTCCGTTTACAGCAAGAGAAACGAGAATAGCGTTTTTTGTTCGTTTGATTGTTTTGTTTGGTTGTTTTCTTAACCTTTAAACTTAATGATGTTATTCAAAAATGACTCCATTATGTTATGGGTCAAATTGATCCGTAGTGATTTTAAAAAAAATGTTTTTTTCTGAGTGAATGAAATAAATGAAAGGATGACACACGGACAGGGTCAGGGTCCGAGCAGCCGGTGCTGAATGTGTTTAAACAGTGCATCTAAATCTCCAAAAATACTTGTAAAATAAATAGCTATGCATAAAAATGTACAGTTAAAAACATTTATGTTTGTATTTATTATTTAACGTGTGAACTGAATTAAAATGGCACACAATGACCTACAATGCTCAGCTTAATCAACTGAAATGAAAAATTTAATTGAACCAAGGATCTAAAACATATACGGCAAACCAATGTTTTTTGCAAGTTTAGTTTGCTATCAGAATCATTTTATACTGTGCCTATAAGATCGAGGTTTCTGCCTGTTAAGGGGAGTTTTTCCTTGCCACTGTCTCCTAGTGCTGCTCTTGGTGGGAATTGTTGGGTCTGTAAATATAAAGAGTCGGTCTAGACCTGCTCTTTATGAAAAAGTGCCCTGAGATAACTTTGTTATGATATGGAGCTATATAAATAAAACTGAACTGAAGATGTACAACAGGCTGTAGGGGAGACCAGGGACAGTCAACAATTTTTTGCGATTTTCTCAATAAATCAAAAACCATTTACATGTGAATAGCCAATTTACTATATTATAAAATGTGTCAACTTCTGAAACAATGTATTTAAGTGGTTTTATGAAATATGCACAGGTTGCTAAATTGATTTAAATACACTATATTCAAATATACATAATTAATCAATGTAATACTCAAAATGAAAAAGATCGTTTATCCAGGAAAATGGTACGGGGTCACATGGCAAAGGCCATACGATTTGGCCACTCCCCTGACTGATTGGCCCTGTTTTACTTCATCTGAAGGACTCTCCAACAAAGGAAGTGGGACTCCCCTGTCTGTCTTCTTTCTGATATTTGGCATGCTGTAAGCAAACACGTGTGTTTCCACTGACTATTAGCAGTTGAAAATTAGCCAAGATGGCTAAACTGGCACATTTACAGAAATGTCTATTAATGTGCACTGTCCCTGCACATTAAACTAACTTTAAACTGTATAAATTAAATTAAATAGTATAAACAAAATGAGCATGCAACAGATTATCGTTAACTTATGTAGTCTAGTTTATGTAGACCTTAAGGTTTTTGAAATATAAATGAAAGTGCTTGGTTCTGGGTTGTAACAAGGCGTTACAACCGTCCCAGTATCACCAGTAATGTGAACTAGCCTGACTGCTAGTTTGACAAATGTTAGTCATTTCTATGTTTAGCTTACAAAACAGTGTTTCTAATAATACTTGTTTAGATTCCTAGACATTGGACCTCAGGACAGTATCTAAAAAATACACCTGATAGAAAAGTTACTTTATTACCTCAAAAAACACTTTTGCTGGTAACTTTCTCTGGCTCCTTTTTTGTAAGCAAGAAGACAGTCTAACTGAGCATGTGCAGAGTGGGTGTAATCCCTCTAGCTTGTTTCTGATTGGAGGAATTCAAGGTGTTCAACCGTCCCATGTTATAACTGTCCCTGGTGTCCCTCCCTGTCAGTCCAACCAGCTTGGTCACATCCAGCTCTCTTGTAGTGTGCTGAATGATGGCTTGTTATTCTGGATGGGTGGAGACAAAAAAACAACACTTACTGCATAATTTATTTGTTATATTATTCTGTACATGTTTCTTGTAGCTGTGTGCATTTTTCATCTAAAGCACACTGAGTTTACTTGCGCCCAATGAAAACTCTGTGCCTGCATGAGAACGTTCTGAAAGTGGCCGAGCTGAAAGACCACATGCTGTTCTGTGGAGCGGTGCACCTTGGAGGTTACAGAGCTTCTGCCTAGCTGAGCATGGCATTATCGACAGCATTGCTTGGCTGGACCGCTCCTATGTGCTAATTGGCTCTCCTGTTATTATGCCATGTGAAACGTCAGAATTTATTGCAATTTCCTCCTTAGAACGAGTGTTCAGTGAGAGCCTCCCTTCATACTTTGTAGCAGCTTGAAGCGCCTGTATGGTCATTTCATCAATAGACAGGCAACAAAATCTAAACGCCGGCTGGCTTGAGCTCCCATCCCCGGAAAACTGTTCCTCCATTGCATTAGTTTCCATGCACAGAAAGTGATTGAAAAAGAGGAAAATTATCAGACTTTTTAAAGATTTTTGAGGAGATTTAGAACGTTTTCCTACCTATAGTCCGTTTGCTCTGGTCCAAATCAGTTGATGAGTTTGTAAACTTGGAGTGTTTTCTCCTTGGTTCGGTTTCTTTTCACACCAAAATGCATCACTACAAACCATGTGAGAATGTTCACTCTGCTTATTGGTCACATGTGTCTGGGACAGGAGCAAGAAAGTAAATACAGGAAAAAGGTCCTGTGTTGTGAACTAGTGCACATTTCTGTGAGAGAAACGTTGCTGGTTTGTTCTCTAGCTGCTAATACTAGAAACAGTTTGCGGGCTCCTGGCTAGAGGAGCCCTTTAGCTCAGACTTGCGGAGTATACCGCGTAGTTGGGTCAGATCGAGGTCAGATCACGTTCCCACCACAAACTCCGCTCCAGAGTTTGTTTGGAACCGGACCAAGACCACCTCTTCTAAAGGGTCTTGGTGCGGTTGTTTTGATTTGCACCTGACTGCGATTACTGTGTTCACACCTGCCCAAACGAAACGCACTAAACGGGCAAACGCAGCAGGGTTTATTTTAACCGAACCAAACAGGTTAGGTGTGAAAATGCCCTTAGTGTTTATGACAGATAGGCTACATTCAGACTGCAGGCAAAAGTGGCCCAAATCAGATTTTTTGGCTCGTATGTGACTCAAACTTGTGTGAACAGCACAAATCACATGGTATCTGATCTTTTCAATGCTGATTTGGGCCACTTTCATATGTGGTCCATCAGATACAGGTCTGATTTTCTGCGATGCAACCTCAGTCTGAACAGTCATATCAAGTCATGCGACTTTTATGTCACTCTAAAATGACATTCGTCACAATTCTGCACTGGCGGGAGTCACTCTGTGAATACAAACATGGAAGACAGCTGCTTCTTCTATCATCAGCTCACGAATTCACTGGCTTCCACTGCACATCAACTTATAAATGAAACCATTACGCAGACTTCAGTGGCCTCCAAGTTTACTTCCGTACGACAGCGTGCTGCGTGTGCCATCTTTGTTACTGTTCTTTTGCAAATGCGGGTCAGTTCAGGACTGTGACCAGTTGGGATCTGATATTGGTCACATTTAAAAAATAACGTGAACAGCCAAACAAAAAATCAGATCTGAGCAATAAATCCGAAAGGCTTGCAGTGTCCGGTTCACCAGTGATCACCTGAGTAATAATCATACAGTCTTATCAGACCAGAAATACCCCTAGTTACAGGCCACAGGCTAAGTACTGTCATGATAACGAATCACCAACAGAGAGAAAGTATGAGCTTCACTTTAAAAAAAAAAAACTGTTGTACATCGTCACTTTTTTGAGGGTGTGAAAGGTTTTCCTTATAGCCTTGGTTATGTCTGTGTAAAGTAGTGTCATTTAGTTATGTAATATTTAATATTTGCTTATTCCCAGAAGACTTCCTTTCTAAAATAATCCCCGTACAGCTATTACCTCGTGTGACTTACATAAGCCATTCTAGTGTGGATCTTTCTGTATGTGATCCTGATGCTGCCTATTTGACCTTCTCCGCCACTGATGAAGGTGAGGATGACGAGTACTGGAGTTTTGGTGATGCGATGGGGGACTCAGGGTGTCACAAATAGATCTTATTCATTAAAAGTTAATAAGCTACCTTTTGGAAAGACATCTAGGGTTGGTCACTAAACTCTCACCTAAAGTCATACAATAATACCCTGATGATCTTACGTTCGTAATGAAACTGCTTTGACAACTTGTGGCCACTAGATGTTGCTGTCAACGGAAGCCATTGCAGTTTTTTACTTTAAAACTTGCATTTCTCAGTACGAACTTCACTTTTTCAAAACTCTTCACACAGTCAGCACAGCAGAAGTCAATGTGGACTGACCACATCTTTCATTAACTGTTTTTTCACTCAAACTCAACCACCACCAAACCTCTGTGTATTTACACTCTATTTGGCACATATTTACATACTAAAAACTGTAAATTGCCCGTAGGTTTGACTGTAAGTGTGAATGTCTGTCTGTCTCTATGCATCAGCCCTGTGATTGACTGGCGACCAGTCCAGGGTGTACCCCGCCTCTCGCCCAATGTCAGCTGGGATAGGCTCCAGCCCCCCCGCGACCCTCTGAGGATAAGCGGTATAGATAATGGATGGATGGATGAATGTAATAACTGTTAAATTTACAATTATTGTAAATTAGACTGCAATTTGCTACATTCTGCCTAATCTACATCCAAAAAGAAACAAAGAAGTAAAAATGTATAAATTCCTTATTGGGACCTACAACACTGAGCGCCTGTTTTTGTTCCTTGATGACCTCTATGAAAGATTTGTTCCAGGTGAGGAGAGGGGGCAGGTGAGGAGGTGAGGAAGAATCCAGAAGGTTTTGTAATTGTATAGGACGATGTGGCTCCATTCCTTAACCCCATAGAGGAATAATTTTCCTCATGGAGGTGGAAAGTTTATGTCACAAGATCAGATGTCCCTCTGTGACACAGTGACTGCTGGATGTCTGGACATATCTGCAGCAGACTGTCACGATGGATCAGACATGCAGAAAGATCCTTCCCCAGGTGGATTACAGAGAGGCCAGAAGGTGTGATGTGGATCAGAACTTGATGAGGATGAGAACAACCAACTAGCACTGTTGTATTTCTATATTATGTAGCTATCCTATACAAGTATGTAGAGTGAATATGTAGTTTTGTATTGCATTACTGGAATTATGTTAGTTTCATTTTGTGCACTTGGAATTACTTTCTACAAAAATGGCACAAAAAAAGCCTATTGAAGCATATCGCAACAATTCTGATTCATTTAGGTGACAAATACTGTGAGGTTGCACAGTCCATGCAATAAAGAAGTGCCCTTCTTTCGTTGTAAAGGAATTACTTTTTAAGCCCTCTATTAACACATGAGACAATTATGCAAAACTATTAATGATAAAAGTCAGCTTACGCAGCACAGAATAGCCCCAAGCCTTACTGTGTCTAGCAATGTGAAGTTTCTCATCTGTGAGCTTTATTGCAGTAGTTTTTAAAACTCAGAAGTTGGTCCCTTCCTTTCCCTTGCTTTTTTATAAATGTAAGCAGAAAGTGTGTGTGTGGTTCACATAAGCCCCAAAAGGTTTTTTTCTTTTTGTTCTCCAGCATACCTGACACTGTGAATTTTGAGGCTGTAATGGAGGCTGTAATAATTTATATTAATTGTGCATGCAGTAAAAAATTGTAAAACTCGATCACATTGTCTGCATAATTCATTGGAAGCTATTTCTTTAAAAACCTGATGCTGAACCTCCTTCGGAAGTGCACTGTGGGGAACCCTGAAGCCATCATCCAGGTCACAGACCTCATCCCTCTACTCTTCTATACTTCCACCTCATTACATTTGGAACAAGTGCAGAGTCTGCAGATTTGTTTGTTGTTGCAAGGATTCAAGACCAGTAGCAGTATGCACTACTTACTGTAATACTGTCCAGGTTTTCCTCACTACTGTCACCGTGAGAAGTAGCTCCTAAGATGTCTATGCTACGTGTGTCTTGCTATTAATATTTGAACATTTCTGATGTACAAGTGGATATTACTGCCTGCTGGTGGTACTAAAATCCTAACAGTCAGAGTCATCCTCTGGTGAGCATTAAAATCCAACATTCATGGCAACTTGGCTGGCTTTAATGATTATCCACATAACATGTTGGACCAAATGTTGGACAGACGGACAAAAAGATCCATCTAACAAGCATCGCCATCCGGGAGAGAAATACTGTTAATATTACTATTATGCAATACATTTTTATTTGTTAAAGCCACTATTTGTAGGTATGGAAAAGTTCCATACTTTGGTGCTGTTTGTTGCTAGTACCAAGAATGACACAGTAGAGGGTTTGACCCGGGGACAGATAGTGAAAGTAACACATACCAAAGATTGTGCCTATTTTCACTCGGATTGTTTTATTTTTGTACAAACAAAAATTTCAAAATAATAATTCTGTCATGTCCCGTCCTGTGTGATTGTCTTCCCCCGCCCTGATTAGCTTCACCTGTCCCTCAATTCCTTTCCCTCTCTAGTGTATTTAGTCTGTGTGTTCCCCTCTCCCAGTGCCAGTTCATCTTTGTTCGTCGTATCAAGCATTCCAGCATTCTTCTCTGTGTTTACTGTTCCTGGTTTTTGATCTCTGATAGTTTTTCTGACCATTGCCTTAGCCTGCTCCATTTATCTGTCTTGTCTCCAACTGACTTTCCTAAAGATTTGCAATATTACCTATGTTACATTGTTCAGACGCTTGGACAACTCTGTGTTGACCAAGTGTGTGAGTTTAAGCATTGTGCTCTGTGGATACCTAGCATTTTGGGATTTTTTTCAAGTGCTAGTTGGGAAGTACAACTAGTGTAGTGCCCATTCTGACACTGCACTCCCTTGGGTCCTCAGCAATACACCCGCCAAGTGTGAAGTTGATCAGATGAACGGTTGTGGAGACAATCGAAGAACAGACAGACAGAGATTCCTTCCTTTATAGTTAGATAAAGTTTTTTTGTCTTCCTAATAACTCCTCTCTTCTCTTTCCTGTTCGCCGCAGATCGAAAGTTTATCATCGCCAACGCACAGGTGGAGAACTGCGCGATCATCTTCTGTAATGATGCCTTCTGCAGGATGTGCGGTTACACCCGGGCTGAGGTAATGCAGAAGTCCTGCACCTGCAGCTTCCTGTATGGGCCTCACACCAAGAGACCAGCGGTGGCTCAGATGGCTAAAGCTCTGTTGGGAGCAGAGGAGAGGAACGTGGAGATTTCCCTCTACACTAAAGATGGTATGATCCTGTCAACTCTGATTTTTATAGATTCTGTCATCATTTGTATCAGTTATGGTAAGATTTTGTTTATTAACTTAATTTATGAGGTCTGGCGGTGTAACAACTTGAGCAGAGTAAGTAACAGGAGTAGACCAGCGATCACACAGGTTATAAACAAACAAAGATGAACTATTTCGACACCAACTTTGAATTACCCAAACTGTGCCAATTTAGCATTGCACTCCTATACCATTGTCAGACTCACACTGGACAGTTTTTAAAAAGACATCAAAATCAATGCAGCAGAACCAGAAATATTGTCTTTTTTATTCCACACATTCTTCTTCCTTGTCAAAATTCTGCAACTTGACAGCCCACAGTTCATCCGGAGATTCTGGTGTGTTATGCTAGTAGCGGATAAGTAGCAGAGATGAGGTAAGGTAAGCTCACTGATTTTCAAACTTGTAGTCTTCACTCCCAACCAAGTGACATCACTCGAGGACATTTGTCATTCACACAGCTCCCTCTGGAGACACAAAAGGCTTTGCTCCCCAACACCTGGAAACAGACTTTGATGGGGAAAATTGGTGGAGTTCCCTTTTTAAAGCAACATTATGCAACTATTTGACCATCAAAATAAAAGCTTCAAAAGTCTTTTTGATGGTACACTGACTTGTAATAGGGAGAATGGCACCCCACTTCGCGCCCCGAACACCTGTATGTAACTTGGGTTGAGCGGGTATGATCTCCCACAAGAAGTGACAGATACGGTCGTTTTCCTTATGAGGACAGTCTCATTCTGTGAATTGTCATAGCTGTTCACCTTTCCTTTTGTTGCTTTAGTTCCTTTGTTTTATTGTTTAATGGACTGCTGTCTATCCAAGAAATAGTTCCAATGAAAAGGCATGTTGTGATTGTGCTTTTCAAGTCATTTTCAGCTCTTTGCGCCGCTGTCTGTTCCATTACCACCATGCACAAACACACCATTAACATAGTCCGCTGTGAATGATACATTATGTATAATATATTTCAAGTTTGCATAAAGGAACACATTCATCATTGTGTTCAAATAGAACAGAATAGGGTAGTATACTTTATGTCAGAGGTCTGTTTTATTTGGATCAAATGGAATTCTTGATAAAAGAATATTAATCAGAACAAGCACTTTGACCTCATCATCTTAATATTAGGTGACAAGGTCAACGTGCCACTTTTTAACGCAGTGACAGTGAGTTTACTGTCCCGACACACCTTACAGTCAGCGGGGTTGTGAGTTTAGGAGTGCGTCACTCTGATTTACGCATGAGTTGTCACAGTTTATCCCTTGTTTAGGCATGTTAGATTTTTATTTGGAGCATTTTATGTACCCTCAGTAATCCTTCAGTTCTACCTTTGACTCAATTGCTTAATGAAGAGCAAAAGCAAAACATTTAATTGGCCGTTACATTCTTTATTTGTATGAAGGGTCGCATCATGTAGTAGTAGTAGGGATTTAAACAAATATGAATACATTATTTATATACTATGAAAAGATAATGCACTGTCAACAGCTGTAAATAGTAATAATTAACAGAATTTGCCAGAAATGTCATACCCCTTCTTCTCATTTCTAACTAACTTTGTGATCATCTGGACCCCCTCCTACTGCATCTACAATCTCCAGTTTTTTAAATGATGCTATATGGCCAGTGTTCTACTATTGCCTGTTTTGTTTTTTTGTCAATAGCGTTCAAATTTGTCACATTTTTAAAAATAATATGTTTATTACATTTTTCATATACAACAGAGAACAAGACAGCTCAGACATAACATGACAAATAAAATGAGTAGGTAAGAATAAGAAATAAAAATAACAATATTGGGCATTATATCCATCACCCACCCTACAACAGAGAAAGGCATAAATAAATATGTAAAAATAACAAGGTTACCAGAAAACTGGTTTTGCAGTAGAAAAGGTACAGAGACAGACTACATCCCAGATGTTTTAAGTATGGGTCCCAAATTTTATAAAACGCATCTACTGAGGTGTGAAGCGTACATGAGATGTATTCATTGGGGATACACTCCATTATAAGAGTGTGCCACGACTTTTTTGTTGGAGCAGCACCCTTGATCCAAAAGAGCAAAATATTCTTCCTAGTGGCAAAAGTCAATAGATTGAATAACCTCTTGTGTTATTATTGTGTATATTTATAAAATGACCATCTGGAAGACCAACAAGGAGGCACATAGGGTCTAACGCTATTGGAACGGCAAAAAGAACACACAGTTCATCCACAATACCAGACCAATAGCTTTGTAGCTTCACACATGACCAGAAACAGTGACTGTAATTGCTAGTCTCAGAGTTACACTTACAGCAGAGCAGAGATTTTTTATCATAGACACTTTGGATCAACTTTGTTTTCATCAGGGGCCTCTTTATATACATAACCTCCAGTTTAAATATGGACCAATGCAATTTTGACTTGTATTTATTCCACTCTTGCGTACAAATACAGTTCATTATTTATTTTTTTGTTAATTTAGGTACATGGTACAAATATTTTATGGAGTAGAAAACACATTTTACACAGAAAATGAAACTTCAAGCATGGGCTACACTCACTTCTGGTGCAAATCTATCTATATAGATGGATAGTTTTGTGAAATAAATACAGATGTAGATAGATAGTTTTCTACGAGCTTTATGTTACACCCCTATTGTTTTGTTCAGTACCAGTCCAGGTACAACACACGCCAAAGAAGTTCAAATGGAACCCAAAGCTCAGTACTAAATATGCTGTGTGACTGTGACCTACTTGAATGATGTCCAGCAGTGTGAATGTGTTCAGCTGGATATGAAAGGAGACAGTAATGACTTTGAGTAGGAAGGGATAAAGACTCAATCCTGTGAAAGCCAACGCTTTGATGACACATTATTAGCTGCCGATAATGCAAAAGGGATTGGTTATTTTTACTTGCACTTTGGGCAGTAAATTAAGGAACAATGAATTGAGGAGAAAAGTCCATTTCCAGACAGAAGAGTTCTGTGGTATAACTTCACAGTTCCCTCGGTGTCTCTGCTGCAGCAGAATATTGTAGAGTCCCTATTAACATTTAATCTGTCATTTTAGCAGCTCCTGACATTCACCTTTGTTATTGTGTTTATTATTTTATTTCAACAATCCCCTGATGTATTGCTTTTGCCTGGAGACGAGGAGACCACAAGCTTTAACATACTGAGGATATTGCAGTGTAGAATGATTACTGATTCAGGAGTAATGGAGCTAGCTGACACAGCACTTTACTGTAGCTCAGCACCATCATTAGTTTCTTCAGTGCCTCAGACTCAGCTGTATTTTTATAATGTTTCCTATTACACAAATGAGAATAGAATGAGGCTGATTATTAGCATGGTGAGACTGTGGTTATAGACAAACATTGAGGATTTTGCTGATATTTCATAAAGAACTTATAGCAAAATCATTGCATGCAACTGCAAAAGACCCATCTATAGGACATATCACCTGACAGAAGAGAGGAAACAGTTAAAGAAAAAGACAACCTTAAAATAGTTTTTGTTATTAATAAAACCATCCTTCATCAAAGACACAATATAATATATAACTCACCTATCCTGTGTGCCCAAAATAAAGAAAAACAGAGACAAAAATAAACTTACAAAAATGTCCCGTATCATGTGCTTAGCTAGCTAGCTAGCTTTTGAAAGCTGAAGAAAGGGAAACAATTTATGCATAATTAATATTACAAAAGAATGTTAAGGAGCACCACTGTGGATTTCAGCATTAAATTGCATATTTAATGACTTAAGATGAATTAATTTCACCCTTGAAAGATTGGACTTGGAAAAAATACTTATACACTTATACAAAGATATATCTGCACATGAGCCTCAGGCTTTTGGATCCCTGAAAAGGAGGACAGAAGAGCTGAGTGGATAAAATTTATTTTTGTCCCAGCTACAGTTGGCAAAAACCTGCTAAGCTACATCTGTGCCAACCACTTTGTGTGTGACTGCTTTTCTAACTTGGGTCAGTAACAACGCAGGACTGGCAATGAAACTTTTCCTAAAAGAGGGATCAATACCAACTGTCCATGGCACAACTGCAGAAGAGGGAAATGTAAGTATTTAAAACAGATTTATGCTATGCATTTCTTTAGCCGTTTAGCACAAGCTAATGCTATCAGCTGAGGTAAATATTAGATGTAATTTTCTAGAACGTTATTGGCGTTATTTGCTGCAAGATACACAAAAACGTTAACGCTATTAGTTTCTTATATGTCTGTAAGCATGGATGCCAAGTTATTGTCACAAGTGGGGGTGCGAGATTACTGATAGGCAAGGCGAGGTGTGGCAGGAAAATGAGACTGCGCTGTCCGGGGAAAATATTGCGTCAAACTCCCTTTAAGAAATACTACATATTAACAATTCCTTACATGCCCGTAAAAACACATAACTCTAGAAAAACAAGATAAAGGGCATCATATGTCAACAGTCTTATTGTCAATCAATATGTCATCAATATGATCCATAAAGAAGCTGTATTTCCGTACAAACTTTACATTTTGTCACCTCAACTTGCTACCAGTCTCCTCTGGTTAGCTGCGCCATTTTACCGTAGGAATGAGAGGCGAACCGTTTCAAAAATTAAGATTTCTCACTAAAATAAGTGTTGGTTGGTGGATCAGATGCACGCCGAATTAAATCCCGACTCATAAAACATTTAATTCACCATCTATCGTGTGTGTGACGGTATTTGATGAGTTTTTCGGCCGTTACCGAAGTAACTGTTTTGGTGCTGGAGAGAGCGTGCCTACGACGTTACCATGTTAGGGGAAAATGTGCTTTACATGGGCACACTTTGCAGTGCGTAGATACTGTATGTATGTTTGTGTGTCGCTGCTAGAATGAGCAGAGACCTCACCTCAGA
>LKNJ01005195.1:0-27900 GCA_002120245.1 Maccullochella peelii
AGATAACTTTGTTATGATATGGCGCTATACAAATAAAACTGAATTGAATTATTATTGATGCACCAACATGTAAAAAGTACTTTAATGTTATAGCTGGTTGAGGTGGAGCTCATTTTAAATGCTTTATATACTTTTGGGTAGTTCAATCTATATCACAGCTTCATATTTTATATAGTGTGTGGTGGTGGGTGTGGTTGAGAGAGCTCAGCTGCAGAGGAGAGGGAAGGGGGGGAGTGGCACAGTGTGGCAGTGAGTGCACACTGGGCAACAGGTAACGCTAATCAAGTAATTAACACTCTGTGCTTACAGTAGCATCGCCTGCTGAGGAGGAGAGATTGCCCAGAGACCAGAGACCAGGGAGAACAGAGAGCACGGAGCTGGAGCCACCAGGGGGAAGCGCCGACACAGGTTCGAGGAAGCGACGTTGGCAGCACGTACTTACCTGAGCGTGAGCTAAATAAAGTGTGTGTCTCCCTCTCTAACTGGAGTCTGTGTGTGTGTCCTCACGCTAAGCAAGCCCCGTAGCACCGGCTGTGCTACATTGGCACCCAACGTGGGGCACGCGGAGGACACAACATGGCAACATGGTGGATGAACTAGCAGCCATGCACCGGGCGCAGACAGAGGCGCAGTGCCGGCACCTGGACCTGCTGCAAGCGCAGGTGGAGCGGCAGGCCTCGGTGCTGGAACATCTGCTGGCTGGGGCTGGCCAGCCGGAGCAGGCGCCGCAGCGCCCCGGCATAACCGTGCCCAAAATGGCTGCCCATGACGACCCGCAGTCTTTTCTGGACATGTTTGAGCTGACGGCGGGGGCCTGTGGGTGGCCAGCGGCAGAGTGGGCGCTGCGGCTACTCCCCTTCCTGTCTGGAGAGGCCCAGATGGCGGCGCTCAGGCTGCCAGCGGCGGACCAGGGCAGTTACTCCGCAGTCCGGAGGGTCGTGTTGGATCGGCTGGGCCAGTCATCGGAGGAGTGCAGGCGCCGGTTTCGGACCGCACGGCTGGGGTTGGGAGATCGGCTGTTCCCGTTCGCCCAGCAGCTGCGGGAGGCGGCAGTGCGGTGGTTGGTCCCCGGGCCTACCGCGGGGGAACAGCGGATCATGGCGGCAGTGGTCCTGGAGCAGTTCATGCAGGGGCTGCCGGAGGGAACTGCGAACTGGGTCCGGTGCCATCGGCCGGCCACGCTGCAGGCGCCGGTGACGCTGGCGGAGGATCACCTTGCAGCACAGCCCACCACTAACATCTCTGGTGCTCTCTCTCCTCCTCAGGTCCCGTTGGCAGCAACCGCTGCCTCACCTCCACAGAGGGTCCCTCAGACGCTGGGGCTGGAGTGTTGGAGGTGCGGGCGGCCCAGGCACTTCCAGCGGGAGTGTCCAGCAATGGAGGTGGGCCAGGTGATCCGGGTCGCCGGCCCTCCGACCCCCTCCCCCGGGCCAGGTGGGACGTACAGTGTTCCAGTGAGGGTCCAAGGGGGTATACATCAGGCTATGGTGGATTCAGGGTGTGAAAAGTCCCTGATTCACCAGAACCTGGTTCGGCCCGGGGCATTGGTAGAGGCTTTGTGGGTGGAAATTAGGTGTGTGCATGGGGATGTTCACAGGTACCATGTAGTGCCAGTCCAAATACGTTACCAGGGTAGGGTGTATAGCCTAAAGTTCCCGCCTCACGCGCCCCATGGTGTTGGGGACGGATTGGGCGGGCTTTGATAGATTAGTTGGGGTGCGTGCGCGACAGACAGGGATATGTGGGATGTGTGCAGTGCTCAGTGGTGACGCGAGGTCATCCAACGCTGTTGATGGGGAGGAGGCACCGGAGGAACCTCAGCAAGAGGCCCCTCAGGTGCCGGAGATCGCCTTCATGGAAGATTTTCCACTGGAACAGTCTCGTGATGACACTCTACGCTTTGCCTTTGACCAAGTGATAAAAATTGATGGTCAGCTGGTGCGCCCTGATGCCGCAGTAACATACCCACACTTCGCAGTGATCAGGGACAGGCTATACCGGGTGTGTCGCAACCCAGAGACAGCAGAGATTAACACCCAGTTGCTGGTGCCAAAAAACTGTCGGGAAATGGTTTTCCAGGCGGCTCACTACAGCCCGATGGCTGGTCACTTGGGGTGCGAGAAAACACAAAACCAGATCATGGCCCGGTTTTTCTGGCCTGGCATTTGGGCAGATGTGCGCCGCTGGTACGCGTCCTGTCCCGAGTGCCAGCTGGTAAATCCACCGTCCATCCAAGAAGCACCTTTGCGACCATTGACATTAATGGAAGTTCTGTTTGAACGGATTGGGATGGACCTGATCGGGCCATTGTCTCTGAGCGCACGGGGACATTGCTTTGTGCTGGTCCTGGTGGACTACGCGACGCGATATCCCAAGGCAGTGCCACTGCGTTCCATCTCAGCTAAAAGTGTGGCGCAGGCACTGTTTCAAGTAGTCTCCCGCGTCGGGGTCCCGAAAGAGATCCTGACAGATCAGGGCACATCGTTTATGTCACGGACACTGAAAGAACTGTACGAGTTTTTGGGCATCAAGTCGGTGCGTACCAGCTTGTACCACTCGCAGACGGATGGCCTGGTTGAGCGGTTCAACAGGACGTTGAAGTCCATGATTCGTAAGTTCATGCACGGGGATAGTAAGAATTGGGATAGGTGGTTGGATCCCCTGTTGTTTGCAGTGCGGGAGGTTCCCCAGGCCTCCACGGGGTTTTCCCCATTTGAGTTGATGTTCGGCAGGCAGCCCCAGGTGGACAAGACCGCCGCCATTGCGACCTGCTCGCAGCCCGAGTCCAAAACGCAGGTGAGGCTGTTTTGGGGGCTGGCTGGGTACTACCGGCGGTTCATTCAGGGGTTTGCGGACCTGGTCAGCCCCCTGACTGACCTGACTCGAAAGGGTGCCTCAGATCCGGTTCAGTGGACGGAGCAGTGTCAGGGGGCGTTTGAGAGGGTTAAGCAGGCCCTCTGTGGGAAGCCACTCCTCTTCACACCTAACTTCTCTCTCCCATTTGTTCTGCAGACTGATGCCTCGAACATGGGGTTGGGGGCTGTGCTGACCCAGCAGGTGGAGGGGGTTGACCGGCCCGTGGTCTACATCAGCCGGAAACTGTCGGAAAGGGAGGCCAGGTACAGTACGGTGGAGAAGGAGTGCCTGGCTATCCGGTGGGCGGTCGATGCCCTTCGTTACTACCTGTTGGGTCGGGCCTTCACCCTCTGTTCCGACCATGCCATGAGCTAAATAAAGTGTGTGTCTCCCTCTCTAACCGGAGTCTGTGTGTGTGTCCTCACGCTAAGCGAGCCCCGTAGCACCGGCTGTGCTACATAGTGATATTTGTTTTGTTTGTAAAATGTTTGTAGCATCAGCTCTCAAATACATGTAGTGGAGTAAAAAGTACAATATTTGCCTCTGAAATGTAGTGAAGTAGAAGTGTAAAGTAGCATAAAATGACACACACACAACACTCAGTACAATAGTACAGGAGTCAATGGACTTAGTCCACCACTGCATATGTTGGATATTTCTTCAGCTGTTCAAGACTAAAATTCAAGCACTTTCAAGGCACCTAAACCAAAAAGTTTCCAGACTCTCGAAGCCTTTAATTGTTACTATAAATGTCAGGAGACAACAGACAAATATGACGACGGGATCGTTTCATTTCAGCTATTAGAAAAAAAGATTTTTGGTTCATTTGAGTGGTTGTGTTGATGATGAAACGCCAGATTATGTTGAAAAAAATCAAGCTTTTTTCAAAAGGAGTATATTCAAATTCAAGCATATTCCCAACCTTGAAAACATAACGGTTAAAATGACGCATTTTCCAAACTTTCCAAGACCGTTTCTTATATAAAAGTGAGGGTTTTGGCTCTTGCTCCTGAACAAACCCACTGACCAACATAAGAAATGCCAGTTGTTGTCACCCTCACCATTACAAGCAACTAAAACATCTGGAAATGAGTAATCTGACCGCTATCACATAATTGACAACCTGTAGCTGATGTTATGCTCAGTAGCATTTATTTGTTTCCGAGTCTTGCTGTGTCGGCCCCACTGAGCTAAAGGCCCTCTCTGCCCTTTGTATCGATCTAAAACAAAACAGAAAAATAAAAAAAATCAAGCATGACAATCCCGTGAAGTCTTTCTGCAGCTTTTTGTGTGACACATACTGTATCATACATTATGATATTGTTGGTGCGTCAGTGCAGAAGCAACGTTTTACTGTTGTAGCTGCTCAAAGTGGAGCCAGTTTTAACTTTAACTTTATTTACAGTACGCTTGTTTAATCCAGTGGTTCCCAACCTGAGGGTCAGGGCCCCACCAAAGGGTCACAAGATAAATCTGAGGGGCCGTGAGATAATTAATGGGAACGAACAGAAGAAAAACCCACAGTTCTGCTACTAAAAGTTATGCTTTTTTTTTTATTGTACTGTATTGGTTGGAAATGGAGACGCATTGTCCATCTTTATTTACAGTCTATGGTCATTTGTGTATGTGTTTAATGTCCAGTCTGTAAAATAAAAGGAAACATTTTGAATAATAATTTTAAAAAAAAGATGCTTTGTTGATGTAAAATCTTAACCTGAAAAGTACCTTGTAACTGTCAATAAGTGTAATGGACTGCAAGGTATAATATTTCAGTTTAAAGTAGTATAAAATGGAAATACTCAAGCAAAGTAAGAGTAAAAGTTCTTTCAACCACCGAAGAACAGTCAGCAGTAGTCCTTGCAGTGATAGCAGTATCTTTGGTTGTAGTTTAGTCTTTATTTCTGCATATAATAAAATAAAAAAAGAAATATACAATATCATAAGAAAATGCACAGGAGGGATGAGCAACCCACCTAACATTGGAATTGGAACAGCTGTATATGCTTGCCACAGATTTTCAAATCGACATACATATTTTTAAAATTGTTGTGGAGAGCTGACAACAAGGAAGTCTCTTAAGTGAGTTTAATAGCAAAATGTAACATACACAACGGGCTGGGCAGAAACAGAAACAGAGGCAGGCAGAGACAGCGAGGCAGAGGTACAGGCAAGGGTGAGGCAGAATCCTGGTCGTCTATGAAACAAAGCAAAGTCACTATCTGATCAAAAAACTGTCCTCAAGGAAAAGGCTTTAACGCTTGGCGGAAACACAAGACAATCGGGCAACAAACAAAGGATGGGAAACTGTTGCCTGAAGTGGCTGATGAGGGAATCAGGAGCAGGTGCGTACTGGGAAGCAGATGTGGTTAAGTACATAATCCTCATCTGTAGAGAAAGACCTGGTCCTCCACTGTCAGGGCCACCTCTGTACAAGGCCGCCACTGTTCATTCATTAAATCAGCCGAGGTGCATTAAGTAAAAACACACAGGTTGGACACTTTTAAACCAGAGGGATTAATGTGGCAGCGTTTCCGTCACCTCCTCAAACCAAAACACTTACACAGCAGTTTGGACGCTTACGTCAAGATCACTATAAAAACATTAAACACCTTCTTTCTGTTCCGCTAAGGGTGGACCTCAGTGTCAACAAGAGAGATGTGAAAAAGATACTTCATGTTCACGGAGGTTTAACAAGGTCAATATTGTCTTTGTTTGCAGGATTAGGGAGGTAATGCCCTGCGTACGTTCTGCTGAAGGTGGTCCTCAGCTCAGATGTTTTGCTATAAAAGAAGACGACCGGTGCCTTCGCAGAGCATCACATTTCCTAGTTTCCTACCTGACATAAAGAGGTAACGGTAAGTGAATAATACGGCCTGCCTGCTCCTAATGCTGCTGCATGTTTTGGTTTGACTGGTGGTGTGTTTCAGCCTGCAGGTTGATCGGTAACATGGCAGCGATGAAGTGCATCCTGGGTCTCCTGGCGCTGCTTGCAGTCTCAGCCTGGACCGAGGCAGGGGTAAGTCCCACAGCTGGAGCGTCTTTCAGTCAGGTCTTCATATCTCTCCAGCACAACACATTAAAAGTAATTTCACCAGGAAACTGTTTGACTGCAAGCACGTTTGTAGCTAGAGGAAAAAGTTCTCTAGTTCTGGAGCTTTCAAGCGTACAGATTTTTCTGATCACTTTAGAGCCATCTCGTCCATGTTGGCTTAAAAGTTGAGGTTAAAGGTTCATTCTTGACCTTGTTTACAGTCGACAAAACAATTTCACCCCCAAGGTCGATTTAGTATGTCTGTTTGTAGACATATTGATTTTGTAGTATTTTTAAAAGTCACAAATAGCTGATAATGTGTTGCGTAAAAATACAAATTCAACCGTTTTGATGCCAAATATCGAATAAGTACTCACAGAATAAACATAGTAAAGCCTATAAATCTAAATTTAAACACTTGTTAAGGGGCATTTTTAGGCTCATTGTTTCACACCTAACATAGAAAATTCTAATTATTTTAGCTGAAACACCAGGAGCTCTGCAACAGCACACGTCTCTAACCTGCAGAGTAAAGTCACTCATACTATAACACAGGTGAGACAAATGTCAAGGTCGAATAATTAACAATAACACAATTAAAACATAAAACAGTGGGTACAGTCTGGTGTTCTGGTGTCCAGATTTCAAAGTGTTTTCAAACTTTTTTGATTCTCATTTACCCATAAAAACATTTCCATCAGATGTCGGATAGTAATATTTTCTTGATAACACGACAGAGCTGCCACTCTCTCTCTGTTTGCAGGTTGTCAATAACAAGGCAGACCTGACCGTCGCAGAGCAGCTGGAGGACGCCAACAAGGATCTCGGTAAGGCCCAGCAAACGCATCATACTGACTCAAACAACATTGAGAACGCTTTGAGAAAAGTTTACTTGCACAAGAAGAATATGTGCGGTCGTTGTTTACGAATTTTTGTATCGTCAACTTTTTTCACGACCCGTAATTATCCACTCTGACCTCATACCAATCCCCCTATTACACTGCCTAGAATCACATATTGAAGACCGTTTAAACAAATGTTTATCTGAGCCCTCATGTCCCAACACAAAGTGATGCCCTTGCATTAATGATCTTTTCTATTCAAGTGTCCCAGCAAGCCATGACTGCGTGACAGTGAGCCAGCACACACAACACCAGGACTCTGAAACTGAAGCAGCTAAATGGATCTCAGCCATCAATAGTTGTATTATTTACATCTGTGCTTATTAAGGAGGCCTATTAAGGATATTTTCTACTGAACCCTCGAAAACCTTTTGGTGAAACCATCATACAGTATACTGTACTTTCTAATTTTCTGATTTCTTCTTCTCTCACTCTCTGCAGGCCACAACCGAGACGGTATCGTGATAAACGGCGACATTGCCGTGTCTCGTCTACCCACCCTGAGGAACGCCGACCCCTGCGTCCGGCGTGGTTGTATGTGGCCTAAAGCCACCGACGGCAGGGTCTACATTCCCTACCTCATCGCGAACCATTACTGTAAGTGCCTCCATACATTCTCCTGGACACTGTGGCATGGATACGTTTGGTTTATAACAAAAGTCTCTGCTACTGTTTATACCATCTCTAAGACACAATTTTCCTCACGCTGACATGCTAAGTGTTAGCATCCCGGTGGGCAGTGATTTGGGGATTTGTGGGTCAAAGTATAATGAACATCCCAGTTAAAAGTGAGCTACACCAAATGTGTATGTGTGCTACTTTTCTAGATGTCTGAGTTACATAGAATATAACCACGGTTTCAACAGCCTTTAAATTACTTTATTTCAGTGGCAGCTCGTAAGGTTTAAATGCCGTCACTGAAAGGCTAACGTTAAAAGTTAAAGCACTAACAGTGGCAGTAGTTTAGTAAAAGACAGTATTTTGGCGTTCTTGTCCGTCCTGAAAAGTAATGTTACATGGATACATTTTTATAAAATAACTGTAAAGGTTTGATTTCTTTTAGAGATTAAGGCTGGTGATATTTTATATTTGTGGATTAATCCGCTGCTGAAAATAGTCCAACAAATGCACCATTTCCTCCTGCTTGAGTAACGTTTGCTAAAAACTACAGTGACCAGCTGTTTAAGGAAATTACTGAGCTTCTTTTAGAATTAAACTATATATTTGTGAGCCATTTTTAAAGATTGACATCTTCAGTAGCTAACTAATGGACCTGGAGCTGAGAGTTACAGACAGACTTTGTTGGTTTTGGTCTTTTCGTGGGATTTGTTGTCAGTAAGAAAAATATAAACCAACAAAGTTTGGTTTTCATCTTTGTGTTTCCCCCTCCAGCTTTTCAGGAGCTCAGTATCATCAGAGGAGCCATCAACTCCTTCTCCTTCTCCACCTGCATTCGCTTCTTCCCCCACACCGACCAGAGGGACTACCTCTACATCCAGTCTCTGCATGGGTACGTCTGTAATTCAGACTTTAGTATAGAGGGTTAATTCCCACGTGTCAATGACAATCTTACCCAGAATAACATCCAGTAAAGAAGCAGCTATGTATCGGATGAACCACCGCTGAGTGACTTATTGACTGACCGTGCTGTCCAACACCTCTGCAGATGCTACTCCTACGTGGGTCGCCAGGGCAACAACCAGACCGTGTCTCTGAACCGTCAGGGCTGCGTTTACCACGGGACGGTCCAGCACGAGCTGCTCCACGCCCTGGGCTTCAACCATGAGCAGTGTCGCTCCGACAGGCACCAGCACATCCGGGTCCTGCTGCAGAACATCATGAAAGGTTGGCGGCAGCGAGAAAACAGATTCCTCACTGTTCACTGTCGATGATTTGAAGCTAAAACTGTGCTCGGTTCGAAACATCAACAATTAAAAAATTTGAGACCAATGCACGCAAGAAAATAAAAATATAATAGATTTAAAAGACAAAAACAACACAAAGGCATAAAATAGATAAGAGGGATAAAATAATAATATATATATTAATATAATACTCTGAGTATCTGCATTATTTAGATTTTTAGGTACATTTTGATGTAAATATATATAAGTTTAGTTAAGCTCGATTTGAATGCGAGACTTTTTATGCTACTACTATTTTGTTTTTTTTGTTTTTGTTTTTTTACAGAGTGTTATCGCTGCTTTTACTTCAGTAAAGGATCTTAATACTTCTTCCACCACTGCAGGTCAGGAGCACAACTTCAACAAGTTCAACACTCTGAACCAGGGGACTCCATATGACTACAACTCCGTCATGCACTACGGCAGGTCAGTTTAACTGTCATATCCAGTTTATCCAAATTAAATTCTCTTTCCAGTCTCCGGTTTTGTCGTGTGTTCTGTTGTATTTTGGCTCTGAATTGGTCAAATTAGTACTGAGATAACAGAAACAGCTGTGTGTCTGTGCTAAAGTAATATAATATAACTAACACGTTTTTGGATGATTGTTCTGCTGCTGAGGGATAGAGATTGAACAAACATACAAAATAACATGACCACCTTTCACAGGTCCCTTTTTGTGATTTTGTTCCTGCGATTTGATTTAAATGTTTTTATTGTTTTACGTTTGGTTTTGTTAAAGCGCTCTGTAATCTACGATTTTATGGTATACTATTTATTTGCTATATAAATGAATTTTTACTATTTTTATTTTAAGAGAATAGAAAAAGTGTGTTTTATGATGCAGGTGACAGAGCCAGGTTTCATTTTTGGAATTATTTATTTTGAGCAAACATGTTCATCCACTGCAGTGATTGTTGCTGTACGGTCTCATGTTTCACACAAAAATCACATATTCAATCACATGTTAATACTTTTGATTGAACAGTTTTTCATTTTCTCACTTTTCTGTCACAGGACAGTGTACGCTAAGTGTTAGCAAGCAGAAACAAAAACATGGATGATTTAGGTTGTTTTTAAAGAGGATTGTGATATTCTTTATTTTTGACCAAAAACCAACAATGTGTAAGTCCATCTCTCAATACTTTGTGTCTGTGGCTCTCAGCCCCAAAGCTGCTTTCAAAGACTTTCAAAACAGCCCACAAATATACAGTTTCACTCTTAAAAGCTCAGTAATTTCCTAAGACAGCTGCTCACTGTAGTTTTTAACAAACGTTACTCAAACAGGAGTTGGGGACTATTTTTAGCGGCAGATGAATCCACATTTAGTGAGTATTTGGGGCAGCAGGACGGTGTGTGTGTGTGTGTTCATGGTGATGAAGGAACAACAGTGTGTTTTTGACCAACAATGGAGCTCTGTGGCTCCAGAGGAAGAAGATATATCAGAATACTTGTTAGTAGGACCAATTCATTGATGGTTTTGGTCTTTTTATGGGTTTTTTGAAAATAAGAATATAGAATATCGCCAGACTTGTCCTTTAAGAACCAGAGCTCTGTATTGGATATAAAGTTTTACTTGAGCAGGAAAATCTCAGTTTAAAATAACCGATGGCTCCGGTCGTCTCTTCCTTTAAGGCTGGCTTTCTCCAAGAACAACTACAACCCCACCATGGTGGCTGTTCCAAACCCCAACGCTGTGTTCGGCCTGGCCAAGCAGATGAGCCAGAACGACATCAACCGCATCAACCTGCTGTACTGCAGGAACTAGTCCTCCAGTCCAGACCACGTTTCTGTGACCAACATTCATTTACTGATGTGAACTTCTGCAGCAGGAGTTCAATAACACCACCACAGTGGGATGAATCTTTTAAAATAAACTACGCAGATAATTATTCATTCTGTTGGGTATCGCTGTCCTACGACAGATGCCTTTAAGTCTTCGTTTCACTTTACTTTCTGGTGGCTTTTTCCTTCCTGAACGAGGAAAGTCTGGATTTCTGTGAGTGGAGTGTTTTCTTGTTTGCTCAGAGGTGGTGGGAATCACATTTCCAATTAATTTATCAATAAATCTTCATCTAAAGCAAATCTGTTAGCCTCATTATTTAAAAAATAATTTCTCATGATAGAAAAATATGATTTACTGTTTCATAGTTTTACTGAAACAATTTAACATTTAGGATTTTATTTACCATTTATGCTACTGTAACAGTGACTTATCTGACTTATTTAATTGCCTCCGCTTTAAAACAATCAAACTTTATTTGTATAGCACCTTTCATACAGGTTAGTGCAGTTCACAGTGCTTCACAGATGATAAGACAATTTAAGCATTTGAGACCAATGCAGGTCTACATACAAGACCTCAGACCAGAGGTGTCTCCTAAAAACCTGATGTTAACAAAGCTTAAAGAAACGTTTTAAACGCTGCTCACAACAAAGTTAACGGAGTGTTTCTGTGCAGCTTTGGGGAGAAACACTGATTGGAGATCAGAACAAACTGGCTGCAGCTGATAAGACTATTCCACCTTGATGCCAGATGCTCATTCCCATAATGCTGTTTTCCCAAAAGAGTCCAACCGGGAAAACTATACTCTTCATTTTCTAATCTGTTCATACTTAGAAACAATCCAATAAGTAATTAGTTGAATTTACATTTAAACAATAATGAAATGTAATTTGATTATTAACCATCATGTCTAATATTCTGTGTTTGGATTATTATTATGTTTTTTAAATCATTTGCTAGATGAGAAGCTTTTAAACAGCTTTTATATATTTGACATATGATACAGTATTATGCACTCTTTTTAAATAATCTACAGTGGTTATCACGGGGCATAACTGGGAGTAGCAGGAGAAGGAACCAAATGCAGACAGTAGAGGCAGATAGGAACTGTTCCCCAGGTTTATTCAATTACTGACAGGTACAGGTAGGCAGACAACAGGCAAACAAGGTGAGTCCAGGTTTGGGAGACAGCAGGAGCACAAGAAAAACATCCAACACGGGAACATGAAACTAAGCACCAGGAACACATGACAATGAACCAACAGAGAACAAAGGAAAAGGACAGGTATACACAGGGAAGACACTGACGAGGGAATCAGGAGCAGGTGTGCAAAAGGAAGCAGGTGAAGACACTCAACAGGCAATCAAGGCAAGGGGGCGACACGAGGGCAGGAAACGCTAGAAATAAGACAGACCAGACTTCAAAATAAAACAGGAAACCAGACACAGTTTACGGGACATGACAGTGGTGTAGTGCAGCATTCAGTAAGTCTGTTTTTGAGACTGTTGGTCGGACGGTGAGACTGAACCAAACACTAAATGTAGCCTAAAACTAAAACAATAGCTGCATTTACATGGACCCCAATATTCCACCGATCGGAAGGAGTTTTCAGTCGGGTTGAGAGGGGCGGTGTAAACCTTTGATAATCCGTTTAATAGGAAAATATTAGCGTCTAATAACCATGTAAACGCTTAATCTGATTGTTTCTCTCTGGTTGGAATAAATATATTCTTTCTGTGCGAGTTGTTTGAAAAGATGAATGAAGCTGAACAAAAACGTCTTCTTCTTTTGTTATATTTCCGGTTGTGGGCATGTCAAAAGAGTTATATTCTGATTAAATGCTTTGGGGCATGCAAACGCACATCTTATCGGATCACTTTATTTAGCGTCCATGTAAACAGTTCAGTTGGAATCTAATCAGAAGGATTTCAATCGGGTTGAAGAAATATCGTCCGCGACACCGTTGCACATTAAAAGCAGTCATTCTCATTTTGTGTGAATATCTAAAAGATTCTGCAGCTTTTACACTTTCATCACGCAAACTTCATTTCACATTTGCTGCGCACACAAACAAACAAGGCTTCAGTGAGCAAGGTTTATTGTCGAAACAACGAGGTCAGACTGTCAGAATTTTAAACAGCTAGTTTGATGTCTGAATCGGCACCATGTTGTCAGGGTTTGTTTTCATCATCTGTTGGAAGAAAGAAATATGTTAAAAGCAACAAACATGTGTCTACATTTTCTAATGGGTCGCCACAAACGTATATGCTAACCTAGCGTGTGTTTTCTTACTGTTTAACATTTGTACAGAGTGTTCAGTCTGGTGATGTCATTCTTGCTCATCTCTTTGCCCGTGCCGAATTCAACATTCGCGTTGGGGATGGGCACCATCGTGGGCTTATTGTTCCCGGAGAAGGCATACCTGGAATTACAAAGAGTAGAAAAGGGTGAATTATATTTGGTTTGTTTTGTTTGTTTATGTGCGGATGGCTTGACTGTCTCAATGTTATAATGTCGTCATTACTTTGTTATAATTGCTGTTGAATAAGAAACGCCAAGGAATTAGAGTGTGCGAAAATTATTAGGTGGGGAGAGGAGGTCAGAGAAGGAAGGGGGTTAAACATTTTTTCTTTTTGCAAATTTTTTTCTTTAAAGGAACTTTTTCGCATCCCAGATTCATTCTTCCATTTTGTACGGAAGCCCTGGTGATCCATTTTTTTAAGTCTGATCTAAATGGTTTTCTCTCCCGTGTTTATGACTTAAGAACAGGTGGGAAACGAAAGTTTTTGCCAGGATAATCTTTCTAAAAGCTTAATTTTTTTCTGTGAAACAGGTGAAGAAAAACGTCTTTGTTGTTGTAATGCTCTTTTCAGCCACAAGAGGTGCACCACTACCTGATGTTCTAAACAGGAATAAAAGCATCCATGTTTTTCTTCCAGGTGAGTTTTAGTTTCTCCATGCACTCTAAAAACAAGGTACACACTGTATAGTGTGTGTTGTTTTGTTTTTATTAAGTGGTATCTGGGTTGGGTTGTGCTCAAATCCAAATTTATTTTGCAGCTCTGGAATATTCCCCATTTTGGTATGTTTTCAGTAAATACATTATTTTGATATTGGCGGGAGGCTATTGTGTTTTAATCTCTAAGTCTGTTGACAGCACTGGGGAGGTTCTTGCTTTTTTATGAAATGACATGTAAGATTCAGCCCCCAAGACCCAATAATGTTCGTACAGTCCCTCAAGTAAAAGGTACATTCAAAAATGAGGGCACAAAGTTACATGAATAAATAACTATAAAACAGATCAATGTTTATCTGAATAAACAGGTGTTAAGTGAAAGTGATGGTAGCATCCTCAACTTGTGGTACTGCATGACAGAGTTGTAGTCGTAGGGGGTGTTCAGGTTCAGGGTGTTGAGCTTGTCGAAGGCGTACTCCCAACCTGAGAGGAATAAAAATCACAACAAGGGTCAGAGGTCAAGGTCTGTCAGAGAAGACAGAAAATCACATGTGGTAACTACTATACTGAACGAAATGGTGTACAATGGTGAACAAAATGGCAGGGGGGAAGTAAAGAGAAAATAGAAGGAATTTCTGGGAGCTATTGTGACTGATTGGCGCTAGCCGGAGTTAGCGGTTAGCTCGCCAACTACAGCGAGTATACTCGCTACGTCACCAAGCTTCTACACCAAATATTTCACAAAGACAAGCAGATTCATTTTACTGTACCACTTTGTGATGTGGCCAAAAGGTTTCTGTTTTCTTTTTAAAATAATCATTTGTTGCAGCTCCAAATTAGTGTAATTATGATCATTTTAATGTTAGGCCGAAGTACAGACCGGACTGGATGTTCTCCCACAGGATCCGGATGTGCTGGTCCCTGTCGGAGCGGCACTGTTCGTGGTTGAAGCCGAGGGCGTGGAGCAGCTCGTGCTGGACCGTGTTGTGGTAGAGGCAGCCCTGACGGTCCAGAGACACCGTCTGGGAGTAACCACGGCGGCCGACGTAGGAGTAGCAGCTGCATTCATACGATTAAATAAAAAATTATAATGATCAAAGCAGGCAGGAATAGTTCATGGCTCAGTTATTTCTAAGATTCAGGGGACAGTTTGGAAGAAAGTTTGAAAATTATATTAAGGAATATAGAATTTAAGATAATTACTAAGTTGTAAAGTGTGATAAGCACAATCTTTTCAAATGATATCTAGCGTTAAAATAAAACTCAGTAAGGAAATATTTGAAGTGAGACCTGTACTTGCAAAATAGTTATATAAAGCTATATAATAACAGATGTGATTGGGATGTACAATATTGTGTGACAAAATTATTTTACTGGTTTAGAGTTCAACCCCCTCAACAAAGTTGAGCTGTTTGTAATAGCTTCAGTTTCAGGTTCATAACTGCAACTAAAAATGATTAAAACCCACAGAACTTTATTTTAAATTCATGTTGAGATACAAAGGTTTCCTGTTAGTTTCCACATATTCTCCCAAATATGTCTGAACATGGAGGAAGTTTGTATAAAATAATGCACAAAACATCTAGAATATTTCCATTTTGACGTAAGCTAAAAAAACATGATGTTTCACAATGTTATGTTTCCCTTTAAAGGGGAAATCTAAGAGATAAAGCTGTGTTTAAGAGACTAAAAACACCTTTTAATCAAAGATTTAATCTGTGTTAGAAGATATTAATTCATATCCATTATCTTGCATTTCATGATGCACAAACAGGTTTCAGCTAACATGTAGTTAACACACACACACGGTTTGTTACCCGTTGTTGGACTGGATGCTCAGGTAGTCTCTCTGGTTGGTGTGTTGGATGAAGCGAATGCAAGTGACATCGTGGAAGGACAGCAGCCCACGCTCGATGATGGAGCGCTCACGAGAAGCTGAGAAGACGCATTCGGGTAAGAGGAGACATAAACCAACAGCACATTATCTGCAGCAGCCAACAAGCTGTACGTATTAGATAGCAGATTTCCAATTCTTATTATTTGTGTGCAGTTATTATTTATTTATTTAACAAAAATTTTAAAGGGGAAAAAAACATACAAGATTAAAAAATTGCACCAAAACATTTCAATCTGATCAGACAAATGAGAAAACTGCTGGTTTGAAAAACAAGTAATGGAGAAAACTTCAGTCGTTTAAAAATAAATAAATAAATAAAAAATATATATAGCTCTGATCACACCTTCTAAATTGTAATTGTTTTGTAGAGGAAGCACCTGAGATCCAACAACAATAAAACTACAACACAGATTTTAATAGAAAATTTGTTAAATAGTGTCATAACGAAAGCTGTCAAATTTACACTAGTTTATAAATTATTTGAAAAATTAAGCACGTTACATTCCACTCTATGGCTCTACATTGCATCACATCTTCAGGTTAACTGTTTTAATAACATTTTAAAAAACACTTTAAGAATAATTCAGTTACTTACAGAAATGTGTGGCGATGACGTAGGGCACGTAGACCTTCCCATCGCTGGATTTGCCCCACATGCAGCCGCTGGAGGTGCAGGGATCAGCGTTTCTCTCATTCTCGTCGTCATAAGCAATGTCGTCCATGACGAAGGGCTCTTCCTCCGTATGCACTGTTGGAGGACGTCATTAAAGGCACAAAAAGTTTTTTTTACCAGTGGTGGAAGAAGTATTCAGATCCTTTACTTAAGTAAAAGCACTAATACCACAGTGTAAAAACACTTCACTGCAAGTAAAAGTCCTGCATTCAAGACCTTACTGAAGTAAAAGAATGTGAGTATTATCAGCAAATTGTACTTAATGGTCCCTGTCAGTGTTTCTACTATTATATATGATGTTTTTGAATTGATATTACAGATGCATTAATGTGTCAATTGAAATGAAATTTACAGCAATGTCTATTAAAACTAGAGCGCAAAATTTTTACATATAAATGGTCGTCTGTCACATTCAAGCCGTTGCCAGACGAGTTCACACAGCGCTGATTGAGCCGATCACCAGCAGATCCACATGCACTTAATATCAATAAGAAACGGCTCATGCTACATCTGACGGTCAAAAAACTGCATGCTTCTTCCCGTGATTACCGCTTCATCTACTTGTACTTCCCCCACACTCCACATACCACCCACTGTGCAACAAGGGAATTACCACACGTGAACATATTACTCCATATACACACATGATAATGGCTACCAACAAACAAAAATGGCTCCAACAACGAGCATGGTGGAAAAACCTAATAAGAGTCCAAGAAAAGTTTCTCATGGTCCAGATTAAAAAAAGAAACTCGGCGTTCAGAGGAAGGGTTACAGTCAAAAAAAAGAAAGCGACCGACAGCGAGGACACACACGGATAACTATTGGTGCAGCTTTTCCTGGTTGGAGAGGCTGAAAGAAGAGCAGGGACTGAGGGCAGACAGGATGTGGCCTTACTGCTCTTGGACAGGTTGTAAAATGTTTGGAGTAGGCTGTGTTACATTTACTCAACCTAAATAATGGATTATTGTCTTTGAACTGTGGAAATTATAGCCAGCTCCCCTGTAGGCAGACGTCAGTGTTTATGTAATTACTCTCACTGCCAGAAGGGGGAGACACTCCACCTTTAATCTACACTGTTCCTGTTGAATCTAAATAAACGTGGACGGTGTCTTACCAACATCCTTGTTGGCCTTCCACAGGAGCTCAGAGACAGAAAGATCCTAGATCAGGGAGATGACATAAATTCATTAGTAAGGACTCAACTGAGAAGTTAAAGGTGTTTATGTAGAGCGGTTTGACCAGTCTGTTGTCTGTTTGTATAGTTTACTCTCTAACATAGGTCACACTTTCCTCCTGTATGTTTGTATGACCGGAGCAAACTGCTCTGTTCTGATTATTAATTAGCACTTCATTAGGGCTAATTAATACATAGAAATAATGGCAGCCATTTTTTACGAGTCACTCCAAACAACGTTGTTATAAATTCTCTGTTTTACATTGAAACAGTATTGCTCAGTAGCATCAATTAGATGATATGATTTGGTTTTATTCAGTCACAAAAAAACCTGAATGTGTAAATTATTCACCCAAAAAAAACAAACAAACAAACAAACAAAGAGACACAAAACCAAATGAAACAAACTATAAGCAGCATATAAAACAAAGTGTTTTGCATAAAATTGAAGCATGACACGGGATAAAAAGTTAAAATATCGTGGTCCTGACGATGTTACAGGCCTAAACAGTTTGTAAAAATGAGCACAAAGTCATATCAACAGGTACTTTTCAGCTCTTCAGACACTTTCAAACTGTTCAATAAGTGTTTATATCAACTAATGGAAGTCTTTTTCACGTCCACTTTGTAAATTTTATTATGAAAGTTTGATGTTTGAATTCCTCACATGATGTAAAAGATTCATATAAGCAGTAGCACTTTTAGGCCCTTCAATTTTTCTGATATGTCGTCATTAATTACAACCAAAACTATTTAAGTGATATACAACAGAACTTTTGAATACTTACATAGTAGTAGGTGTACGGAGACCCAAAGTGTTCAAAATGAAATAAATAAATTCAATACATTTTTAAAACTCATTATTATTATTTTCTTTTCACAATAACGGTTCAATTTCACAACGCTATTTTTATTTTATAATGCTTTTTAGTTTTTATCACAAAGTCTTCGTCTATCAGTGAAGGCAAATAGGGCAGAGACAGTCATGTAATTGGCTGTTGCTTTGGTCTGAATGAGCGAACAGCCAATCACGCAACGGGCTCTGTTTAGAGACATAAGGGAAAATGCTATCGAATATATGTGATAATAATAATAATAAGTATAATATGGCAAAAAACAAACATTTCATTATAATGAGCTGAATTTTAAAGATTTATTTGATTATTTCAACATTTCATGGATATATTGTATATTTTGTCTGAATTTATTCGTGATTATTTATATCATTATGTGTATATATTTATTTATTTTTTAAAGACACTTTGGGCCTCCAGACATGTGAGGTCTTTGTAATATGACGTCTTCTTGGAATCTAATATTGTTATCAACACAACACCTTTAATTTACATGTTTTTTTGGATCTTCCCTAAATGTTTTGTGCAGCATTTTACACATATTCTCTGCTAGTTTAGCATAAATTTTGTTCATTATGTAAAAATTGTTTAGAGTCGTTGGGATGTGGATTAGGGTTTTAAACGCATTCACAAAGAAGAGATTAAACAAAGTTTTTACTGACAGAATCATCCTGATGCCACACGGCAAAAACACGCGGAAATCCCCGAGAGACTAAATAAAATGACCAATAAAAATCACACATTTAATCCTCATTTTATCTTGAATTCTGTTATTTATAAAATCCTGAAAGAGAACGATATTAAAGTATATCCTCACCTGCTCTTCAGCCCAGGAGCAGTCAGAGACCACAAGGAGGACGAGGAGACTCAGCGTGCACTTGAAGAAAGCCATGTTAGCAGCCTGCAGGTGTTCGGTATTAACACCTGGATCCTGCTGCAGACCCTGTTTATATCCTTCAGTGGGTATCTGTTAACTCCTGAAAAAAACACGCCGCTGTGCTTAGTGATAAGATGCACGTTGCCTTGAAAACATGCTGCAGATTCCCACCTTAACTAACCTAAATAAAATCTGCTTGTGGTGGCAAAAATTGTTCTGGAAAAACTTTACGTGACCTTGTGAGACTGAAGGCCCTGAAAACACCTGCTCCGTGTTAACGGATAAACCGGATTAGTCTGACTGAACGAGCTGTTACTAAACTACGGAAGCCCATTCCCTTAGAATAAGAAAACATATTACAGATTAACTAGGAAATCACATTTTATGTTCGTATTCATTTTTCCTCATTTTGCTGCTCGCTCATTACTGTTTATGGAAGCTCTTTCCTGCCCAGAAAAAAAAAAAGATGAAATGTTTGTAAAACAAATTCATGACATACAAAGTGAAATAATGACGTAGTAGGTCGTAATTTTAATGTTACTGACTACATTTTTTAAATTATTATAGTATACATTTGACTTGATATTTCAAAATGATGACTAAATTTAATAATTTTGTCACTATTTTGACTCACAAAGTCAAAATTTAAATCTTCCATATTTAACTTTTCATCAGTTTTTTTTCTTTTCCTGGTAGCAAAGGGCTTCCATACCAAACAGTACTGCGCAGGCAGTTAAACGTTAAAAAGTGATGAAAAAGAATGAAACAAATGAAAAATGTTAATCTGTGATGTTTTGTCTTTTTCTAACATTTCTGTCTTCATTAGCTGGTGAACAGTCTTATGTATGTGATTATGTACATGTACATGTGTATATGTACAACTTAAGTGGTCTTAAGTGGTTGTTTTAAGACAAATGAAGACTGCAAGACTTTGAGAACCTCAGAGTTGCCCTGCTGCTCAAACAACAGGGACATTTTTGTCTGTTGTCATTGTCGGGGTTGAAGAGTCCGGGTCCAGGCCAGTATCGAAGTTCGGACCTCACCGCCAACACTTAGTCTCCAGCGCACCTGCTTTGCTGTTGGAGTCTAACAGGTTCAAAGAAATTCACTGGAGAAGATCAGCGTTTCATTTTATTTAATTTATTTATTTACCAGGGACAGTGCACATTAATCAACATTTCAGTTTACAATTCAATGTAAATGTGCCAGAGTTAGCTGGTAAGCTAATTTTCATCTGTAGTCCCTGGGCAGGTTGATGCAGTTAGAGTTTATTCTTTTGACAGAGGAAAACCCGAATTGATCTCCGGAAACCAACTGAAGACAGCCTGACTGTGCACTGCTTTTATAGGAGAAACAGCAAACACCTATTCCTGCCACTTAGCTCTGCAGAGTTTGACTCAGCTGATGAGCCCATGTCGATGGTCATTCATCACCAACTGTGACAGGAGATGGTAGGGCACAAATGAGAGCGATGAAAAGAAACCGCACACATGTGGCCAGGGGAGGCTGCCTATACAGGGCGACAGTGAGACTGTAAATCACTCTAATGAGGGATAGTGAGGTTGGATGGCAACTATAGTTGTGACACATAGCGTTATCGAGAGCTGTAAATCTAGCATCAGCGAGGCCTAAGCAGTGGAATATCATAAGTGATGGCTGGGAATGAGTTTCGATTCCACCACACTTACAAGACACCCCTTAACTCCTCTGATTACACACAATGTCTCTAACATTTGATATGGATACAAGTAAGTAAGTAAGTAAATAAAACTTTAAGTGATATATTTGAATACATTGACCATTAGTTATTACATTATAATAACAGCACTCTATACATGTGGTTTACCACAACATCATGGTGACCTGAGGGTGCACAAACTGCATCAAACAGATTACAAGAAATCCACACCTGGATCAAATTATTGTGAAATGAAAAACATGTCAGTCACTGTGGGCGGAGGTTGCACCAGTTTCCGCTGCCTTTTTGACACATCCTGTCCTAAACACAAGTGCTTCTTCATGCAAAACTCCTCCTACAAAAGTCCTACTTTTTTAACACATAAGAAAAGTTGAGGGCCATTCTAGACGTTTTTTTAGATACCTTCCCATTAGTGCAGCGAGGATGGCCACGTAGTGGTATTACAGAGAACGGAAAGTGCAACCTCTCTATCAGTCATATCAGTGTTGTTCAGACAAAAATGAAAGTAAACAGCACAACCGCTCATGGAGGGGTGACCCCTGAGGAGAGCTTTTGTTCTGGCTGCATCCTGGCCTGAAGTTCAGGGTGAGATTTATATCAATTGGCACACAGAGCAGCCCACTGCTAGTATCAGGTTACACAGCCATTACTAGTGTCCATTATATAAGCTGCAACATTTAACATAGCAGTAGGTTGTTTAACTTTTGATGACGTTAAAAGGAAATCTCATGAAATCACATGAAAGTCCTAACTGCTGTTCACACTTTGACCGTTGTTCTCTGAGTGAGAGTAAATGAGATAACAGTCCACCTTGATACATATTCCTTATGTACAGCTAAATAAAGTCGTGACTCCTCATGTGAGTGCCAAATAGACCGACAAAATCTGATTTTAAACGTTAGTGAAAGCCTGATACAGTAAATTTGGATGTTTGACACAAAGTTTGCTTTTTCCATCTGCATTTCAAATTAAATGATGATTTTGCTGAATAGAAAATCATACAAGCGTAATATAATGGAACATTTATCCAACGTTTCCCCTTTTGTACGGAGAGACATTGACAACAAATTTGTTTAAAATTGTGTTTATTAAATGTAGTATGGCTTATTGAAAAATGGAACAAAACTCTACGTAGAGCTGTGATATTGATTTTACATATTCGTCTATATATGCAAATGAGACATCATTACATTTGACAACATCAGAGAGTATTTTGCATGGACTACTAAAGACATAGTTTACCCTTCAAAGACAACACACCCACTTGGCCTTTCAAAATAAAGCTCAGCAAACAAATGAGTGGTCAGATTTGTGGGTTTTCTTGTGACCGTTCTCACCCTACTTGACCTCTTGCAACAGAAGGCCGTAAGGACGGATGGACCTTTCGACTATCATCTTCTCTTCTTCATCTGATGTTCCAGCTGGGATGGGAATCAGCCAGTACTTGTCGTTGTTGTATTTCTTCCTGTAGTCGGGGTTGATACGATTCTGCAGAATCACTCGGTACTCCTTGCCCGTCTTTTTGGAGGTGAATGATCTGCTATAAGGAATCGCCTCGGAGATGTATGGAGTTGAATAAATCCCCCTGCCGTACGCCTGACCTGAGCCTGGCTGTTAAATACAAGTAAGAATTAGAACTTTTAACCAACTAATCCGTATTAGCCCACACACTTTAATGTTACCACTCTTACTATCTCTCTATCTGCTGGCTACTGGGACAGACCAATCTTTACACCCACTGTAAATTCCTGGTGCTTATCCCCCCCCCCACTTTAAATACAGTAAGTGGTTGTGTTGTGTGAGTTACTTACACACACTCACTCCGTATACTATGTATTTCTTAACATCATGATAATGAATATAAAAACCTTGTAGTGTCCTTTGATGATGCCTTCAGCACCTTTCTGTGACGTCCCATGGTAGGACACAGGCCACTCCCCTGGCACCGACTCCTAGGTTCCTAGCCAGGTATTTCCATCATACTTATCCAGGACCTGTGACAAAACAAAAGCTTTTATTATTCATTAACATTTACTGTAGATGTGTAACCACTACTGGAGTGCACCTGTACATCACTGCAGCAAGGTGAGAAGTTAAACCACCGGAAGTCCTCCAACCCATACGACCACACAGGTCATTTGTTCCTAACCAGAAGCGTTTCCTAAATTTGCGCTCTCTACGTGTGGCAGAACATGTGACTACCATATATACACGTACCTTCGTCGTCATGGTAACAATAATAAACAAGTGGTTAACGTTGTAAAGCGGTCGCAGTTTGGCTAGGTTTAGGCACCAAAGCTACTTGGTTAGGTTTAGCAAAAGATCATGGTTTGGGTAAAAATAAGTATGTTAGTACGTTAAATTACGTGGATTAAGAGGATTAAAACCAGTTGGCACTTAACCTTCCTTTGAACATCCTCCGTGAGTCCTGCATGTAAAGGTACCTGAGTAGTGCTTCCATCCCTTCTCATATTAAGCAATTAGGCTTAGTCTTTACCCTTTTCATTATATGAACTTATGTTCCCAATGCAAAATGACATATCCATAATCAATAATCAAAATTAATTACCATTAAAACACACAATTTATCATTACTATGCATGCATTTTTTATGTGTAATCAGACCTGTGACGTAGGTCCCTGAGGCCTGAAGCCAGATTATGTTACAGTCTATATTCTGTATTGCAGAATATAGCAAAAAACTAAAATAAAAGCATGTTTACCTTGAGGCCAAAACGGTGCCAACCACATGGGCGTTCATACAACTCTCCACCTCTGCGATAAGTCTCGGTGTCTTTCAAGTTGGTGAAATCATAATCAAATCCAGGGTCAAAGAATTCATCCTCATCAATGATGTGAAGATTTCCTGTTTTATCTTCATCAACGTCCAGGGCGATTATTGGCTGCTCATTACCATGGAGGAGATTATGGATGGTGGCAAAGTGGGATCTTTGGACTTTGCTGTATGTAAGCAGAAGAAAAGATGCAGTTTTAAAGCACATTAGTGATCTCTTAATGTCATCCTGCACATCTGAAAGATCTGAGTTTGGGATTAGGATCAGCGGCTACGTCTTTAATGTCACTGCTACAAAAGTGACCAATTTCTGACATTGAGTGCAACTAAAGATCTTTAATGAAGAGCAGTCTGTCAGCTTTTATGTGCCAAATGAGTGATGTGGATGACCCGAAGTTCTAGGTTTCACCAATAAGGACTTAATTATCAGAAATTTTAGAGACTTTTGCTAAGAGCTCTAAAGCGAAAGTGAAATTATGGATGGATCCAGAAAACACATGGTTTTTTGCTCTCTCTCTCTCGGTCTTTCTGTGTGTGTGTGTTTGAGTTCAGTTTGAGTTAGTGCACTTTCAGGGGATTTATATACAAACCAAATTACAGCCAAAAAAATAGCGATTTCCAGTTTTTTAAACCTATTGGCCTTTTTCACAGCAGACATCTTGACGTGCACAGGTGTTACTAATAACATTAACGAGGGCTCTGTTCTGTCCCAGTAATCCACGACAGTGTGACATCGAGCCAGTATGCACAATACCTGGACCCTTAAACCAAAGCAGCTAAATGGAATTCAGCCAGGCCTGCGCAGAATCGATCACCGGCGATCGCCGCAGAATGCATGCCGGTTAGATTTGTGTCCGACTTGATCCCGACTTGCTCCGACGTCATGCACACGTGGGCAACGGTAACCTCACGAGATCGAGGCGGCCGCAGTTTTTAGAGCCAGGCGCCGCAGCTGCTCTCCAACGACTGCAAGACCCAGGGCATGATGGGAAACGCCTGGCTGTCACCTGATCAAAGAGCTGATTGGCTCTTAATTTTGATCACAAACACCATGTTTTGTAGAAAATCCTAATTTTATATGTAATTGTAATATTTAACGCTAGATTGTAGGCTTTATGTTGAAGGTTTAATCTGTTGTTAATCTGCGATAAAAATAATAATAAAGTTTATTTCAGCCATAACTCTCTGGACGTGGTCTGCAAACTACAGGTAGCCTACAGGTAGATTACAGGATATAAATATTTCTGTGACTTCCTGTATATTCTTTGAAGGCTGCTGCTGTTTGTCACAGCGCCCCCTGCTGCTGCCGACTGATCTCGTACTCTTTGCAGGCGAGGCGCCGTTCATCTAAAACAAGCCTTATGTCTTCTGTCAAAAAAGCCATTTGTGGAGTAACTCTACCTTTCTTGGGCTCCACCCTGATATTAATTCCTAAATCTTGATGCATACTTTGGTTGCATAACAATCGTGGATTTGGGCCTAAAGAAAATCCAACCGCAAACTGTAGCTTCAAACCCTGTGTACCATTTTCAGAAATAATATTCAGCAAAACTGACGTGCAATAATTACCAGGTTTCATCACCATACAGGACTGCAGGGATGAGCTGTTTGATGGACAGCAGCTACGCTGCTCCTGCAGGGGGGAGCTGCTCGTTGGGCTGCTGCAGATGTGCTGGATGCATGAACCCCATTCCATGCTGGAAGAGGTGAGGCTGTGCTGCTCCTCCAGAAATGCCAGCTTGTGATCTTTGTTTTTGAACAGAAGTTACTGTGGCATTGCAGAGCACGCCTAAAGCTTCAAGTGCAACTTCTCTATCAATCATCTTGATGTTGTTATCAGTTCTTGCTTCGTGGCTTGCTTCTTCCTACAAATGTAAAGGCACATGTGGAACTGGGCTCATATTTATAGTGTAGATCCTCCTCCCATTAGAAAAAAAGGGAGGCCAGACTCAGGGGATTTTTCATAATGAAACTGAAACCTGAAAGGAAAATTCTTACACAGCCACCAGCAGTTTATGTCATTTGCACATTAACCAAGACATGTAGTCCTGCTCAAAAACTGGTCATTGTGTACATTTTTAAACACATTTTCATTGCAGGTGAAAGAGAGCGCGGAGGTGTGGTGCCCTCGAGTAGTTGACAGCCTATAGAGTGGGCAGACCTTTTTCCTTTTAGCTGCCTCTATTTATCAGTAAATGAGACTCTTTTTAGTTTTAGGGTGCCAGAGCTCTCGGGGCAGCTTACCACGCCGGGAGTGCCGAGCCTTGATGGGGGCAGCGGGCCCGGACCAAAAGGTGATTTACCTTCTAAGTGTAGGCAGCACTGGAGCTAAACCTACTATGGGATCTCCTTCCCTCCCTTACCTAAACATTAGGTGGGCACTTAACCAAGCGGTTGAGACTTCCCACCTGTACCCCTTTATCGGCATACGCCAGGGAGTGGCCTCGCTGTCAGGGACAGCCCGTTAGTCACCCAAAGAATACTCTATCGGTTCCTAACAAACCCCCAGCCGTGTTCCTAGCGAACCGTAAGGAATGCCTGTACTGCCCCTAGTCCCTAGTATTCCCCTAGACCTAATCAGGGTTAATCTCTAGCCATCATGCGGAGGGGGCTCACCTGAGAGGCGAAGAGGAGGACCAAGCCTGGCCGAGGGGGTCGGGGGGATGAGATGAGAAGAAAGAGGAGCGGTCCAGAAAAAAGTTTAACTTTCTTTATTTAAGGAATAACAATTAAAATTATCTGAGTTATACAAAGTTAAAAAGGGTAATACTTAAAAAACTTTATTGACTTCGCAGGGTGAAGTCAATAAAGAGTAGAACAAGAACCAAAAGGCAAAAACCCGTCCACTGATCTTTTATACACATCACACTTCCTGTCTAACTCCTCCCGTTGCTCATACAGCTTAATGCATATTTGTCTCTTGTCTTGGTACTTCAAACATCACATCCTGTTTTCTGAGTCTTTCTGGAAATTACCTTAAAGTTCTGACAAAGTGAGGCCTTTGATCTTCTTTGTACGTTGAGGGGCCTCAGAAAGCTTACTAGGTCACACATAACTACTCCAACTTAAAGGTACAATGTAAAGTAAAATGATTAATATTCTTAAATGCAAAGGTATAAAGTAAAATGTAAGATAGTAAAACAAGATGATTAATTCCAAAAGTATAAGATAAAATAATTAAAATGATAAAAATGCATCAATTCAAAAGGAGTATGATCCAAAATCTAAAACCACCAAAAGTAGAATATAAAACTTGATCATTCGTTTAGATAAAGAGTACAATATCAAAATGTAAAACTGCTTAAATCAAAAGTAAAGTATAAGATCTAAAATGAGTAAATGCACAGTGGCTAGGGCTAAACAGTATAATATAAAAATCACAAAGAGCAAAAAACTTAACCTTAGCTTCTGAATCATACAAGGTAAAATGTAGAATATGCTGGAACAAATGCCTATAAACTTAAATTAATTACCATATCAATTAATAAAGACACACCGATGATTTTGACACAGGAATGGGTAAACATCTTCAATCTTTAAACATTTTGAAAAGGCTTTGTAAAAGATAAGAAAAGAACACAAATTGTTAAGATTCACTTTTATAACTATTAAAACTAAAAAGTTATATCTTTCCACTAAACAATACTGGAATGTAAGACTACTGTCAAACGAATATGAGACTTCATAAGAATAATAACAACAATCGTAAATATAAATGAACATAATACTATGCTAAAACATTATAAAAACTTCACTGCAAAACTGGAACTCATAAGGTATAAACTGGAAACACTGAAGGCCTATAAAACTTGTCTTGACTTGAGCAGCTTGTGTGCTGCTTGACTTGCTATTTATAACCTCAGAATCAGAATCAGGTTTATTGCCCAGTAGGTTTGCACATACAAGGAATTTGCTTTAGTGAAATTGATGCATATTTAAGCAAATTAGCGAAAAATAGAAATATATACAGATACATAAAATAAGCCACTAAAAAGCAAGTACTGTAAGAGGAATTATAAAATAAAATAGAATAAGATAACAATAAAATAAGATAACAATAATATGAATATGAAAAACTGTACATTTTGTGCAGGGTGTGCAAAAAATTACTGAAGGATGTGCAAATAGTTCACAGTGTGCGGAATGTCCTGGGGCTTACGTTAATATAACCGAGTCACAGGGGGGTCCCGGGCCTTGTTGATAAGGCCAGCTGCAGACGGGAAGAAACTGTTCTTGTGGCGTGAGGTTTTGGTCCTGATGGACCGCAGCCTCCTGCCGGATGGGAGCGTTTCAAAGAGTTTGTGTCCGGGGTGGGAGGGGTCAGCCACAATCCTTCCTGCACGCCTCAGGGTCCTGGCGGCGTACAGGTCCTCGATGGAAGGTAGATTGCAGCCAATCACCTTCTCTGCAGAGCGAATGATACGCTGCAGTCTGCCCTTGTCCTTGGCGGTGGCAGCAGCGTACCAGATGGTGATGGAGGAGGTGAGGATGGACTC
>LKNJ01005195.1:28109-46016 GCA_002120245.1 Maccullochella peelii
TCCTGAAGTCCACTACCAACTCCACTGTCTTTAGAGCATTGAGCTCCAGATTGTTCATGCTGCACCAAGTCACCAGATGGTCAATCTCCCACCTGTAGACAGACTCATCCCCACCAGAGATGAGCCCAATGAGGGTGGAGTCGTCTGCGAACTTCAAGAGCTTGACGGATTGATAACTGGAGGTGCACCTGTTAGTATACAGGGAGAAGAGTAGGGGGGAAAGGACGCAGCCTTGAGGGGAACCGATGCTGATGGTCCGGGAGTCAGAAACGTGCTTCCCCAGCTTCACGTGCTGTTTCCTGTCTGTCAGGAAGTCTGTGATCCACCTGCAGGTGGAGTCAGGCACATTCAGCTGAGAGAGCTTGTCATGCAGCAGAGCCGGGATGATGGTGTTGAAGGCGGAGCTAAAATCCACAAACAGGATCCTGGCATAGGTCCCTGAGGAGTCTAGGTGCCGGAGGATGAAGTGTAGGGCGATGTTTACTGCATCGTCCACAGACCTGTTGGCTCTGTAGGCGAACTGCAGTGGGTCCAGGAGAGGGTCGGTGATGTCCTTCAGGTGGGACAGCACAAGGCGCTCAAATGACTTCATTACCACAGAGGTCAGGGCGACGGGTCTGTAGTCATTAAGTCCTGTGGTCCTTGGCTTTTTGGGGACGGGGATGATGGTGGAGGTTTTGAAGCAGGCTGGCACACGGCATGTCTCCAGTGAGGTGTTGAAGATGTCTGTGAACACCGGAGACAGCTGATCAGCACAGTGCTTCAGGGTGGAGGGAGAGACGGAGTCTGGTCCGGCTGCCTTGCGGGGGTTCTGCCTCCTGAATAGTCTGTTAACATCTCTCTCCAAGATGGAGAGAGTCGTCACTGTGGTGGGGGAGGAGGGGGCCTCTAAGGAGGCCCAGGTCCCTGTTGTGGTGGGGGAGGTGGAGATGGTGAGATGGAGCTGGTGGATAGAGTCACGGGGGATGGTGTCAGGACTGTCCCATCGACCTTCAAAGCGACAGTAAAACTCGTTCAGGTCGTTGGCCAGGCACAAGTCGTTAATGGAGTGGGGGGCTTTAGGTTTGTAGCATGTGATCTGCCTGAGCCCCCTCCAGACAGAAGTCGTTGGCTGAGAACTGGTGTTGCAGTTTCTCAGAGTACAGTCATTTAGCTTCTCTCACCGCCTTGCTAAACCTGTACTTAGACGCTTTAAACCTGGCCCTGTCCCCACTCCTGAACGCTTCTTCCTTCTCCAACCTCAGCTGTCTGAGTTTAGCTGTGAACCAGGGTTTGTCGTTGTTGTAACTCACCCTGGTGCGTGATGGTACACAGCAGTCCTCACAGAAGCTGATGTATGATGTCACAGCCTCTGTGAACTCATCCAGACTGTTGGCAGCAGTCCTGAAAACATCCCAGTCAGTGCAGTCCAAGCACGCACGAAGGTCCTCCTTAACATGTCAGTTTCAGTTTCTTTCGGGGCTGATTTGGAACCAGCTGATTATTGATCTAACATTGACTAATTTATTGCTGAACCACTCACAACCTGTTAGAATATCTATATATCTCAATATCACCTACATTTCTTCTTGTTATTGAATCTTTCATCATGATTGGTTTCACTGTTTCAACAGCACGAAGCAGGAAGAGACACTTCACTTGAAGTGGACTTGGTGTGAGACAGATCGCAGCGGTTACACTGAGCAGCTCCCAGGTGTGAGTCTGGCCGAGCCGACGAACATAAAGAGCAACAGTGGAGAAGAGTCACGTATTTGCTCTGGCTGAGTAAGAATCATTTCAGTCTGTCCTCTTCAACGTGTGCGTGACCTGTGGGGATCCAGGTGTGGTCATGTGTAGACGCATGACCGTCCAGAACAGTTTTTGGTTTTTTTCACCTTCATGCCCCGGGGAGCGCCGAGACCTTTTGCATGTACCACTTCTCCCGTCTCCAGACAGCAGCAACGACCTTACAAGATGTCAGAGTCGATTCATATTAACGCTCGAGCTGCTCCCGTTAATCCCACTGACGGCAGCAAACACACCGAGCGTCATCAGTGAGTAACAAGTGGGGGGGGGGGCAAACTGTACACTCACTGCACACACAAAGTCTCCCTCCATCCACCTGTTTCCTGACTTTTCTTAAACACACAGAAAGATTTCATTCCCCTTCTTACGTAACGGCACAAAGTAGAATCTGCACAGCGGTTTGGATGATGTGAGCAGCTGCAGTCGCTCAGAACTTGCTGCTTTTTAACCTGAAGGTATGATCGCTGCCTGTCATCTCACGTGATTGGTCGCAAGCACGCACGCACACATCAACACAACATTCAGTCAGCGCACGAGGATACGAGGAATATGCACAAAAAGGGTGAATTTGAATTTCAAAAATTACCCAAATCTGCACCTGGACTTCTTCTCTGGGCTTTCTGCCGAAGCATCAGGGATTTAGGAATGTTCATCCTGCAGAGCCGACGCAGATGGAGTTTGTTTAGTTTCGACCTCGCCATCTTGTGCATTTATTTACTTGTTGTTGAAAGATTTGGCTTTTTTTCTTCTCTTGGTGCTTTGTTGAACTGTTGTTTGTTTCTAATCAATATTTTATCCCTGAGGAAATAAACTCATCTTTTTCTTCTCAAAACACATCTTTTATTTGACTTCGCCGTCTCTAATGATTTAAGTTTCTGACTGTTACAGAGACGTGGTCAATTCACAGCGACTGCCCATTTGATTAACTGATCCGCCCGAGCTCAGCAGAGCCAAAGCTGTCCTTAAAAACTAATTCAGTGCTCCAGCGTTTCTGCTGGCAGCCTCGCAGCGCTCGCCAAACAATAAGTGTATGTGCTGTAATTTGTTTCCATCCTCAAGAGCCAGCAAAGAAGGAGAGAAACACAATCAGGTTAGAAATGGTCAAGAGAACAGAAACGTCCTTCATATTATGCTGAAGAAAGGATTTTCTTCAATACAAGTAAAGGGAGAGATACAACGTGAATACTTAGGATTCAGGATTTGTATGAAAATATTTAGAATAAGGCAAGCATTATTTTACATTGTACTTTTATTATTATCAACAAATCACATGGAAAGGCCAAAATCCCAAATTGCACACAGGTTGGCAGAGGTGCTTCTGTACACATTTTAACATGCTATAATGTATGTAAAGAATGTGAGGAGTCAGTTTGTTCAGTATTTCAATCTTTTATTTCCAGATATAGAAGCTTAAATGTAACATCACAAACCAACCAGCCAGAGTTGAAGAGAGCAGCTCCTCAGATTTTATGTACCGCCCAGATGGACTGTGATTGGCTGCAGGTCCCCAGATTCACCAGCCAATAATCTAATCTGCTGTGAGCCACATTTGACCCAGACACTCTGCAGGCCAGGTTACACCAGAAAGTGGCACAGCGTTAACTAGCTTGCGAATTTCAAAAGGTCGTTTGTTAGCTCGATTGCTAACTGGGTGAGTTTATTTGAGACATATGTTTGTACCGCTGCCTCCTGCCTCATAACTCTCTGCAAACCATTCCTCCTTTGTGGAGCAATTCATACTCCGACAGAGGAGGTTACTAAACTGGATGGTGACACACAGCTAATAAGCTACGATAGCTTCCTCCATTTTGGACGCTCCGCGGTTCTCCATTCCTTCAAATGTTAGCAAGACGGCTTGCTAACAGCTCCAATTAGCACATCAGATTTACTTTCCCCCGTGTGTGAAACCACTGACTTAAATGATTCAACTGGAATGAGTTGATTTTTGCCACCATATTTTAGATGCTGATGTCACCGGTACCATCATGGGCTAACTGGTGTAACTGGACTGGTTGCTACAAGTTGTACCTGTGTCCATTTTAAATTTGATTAAAAACTCATCAGTTTTGCTTGTTAAAGGATGGATGTGTTATACTGGTTAACTCACTTTGCAATGACCTCAGTTTGACCCTAATTTGCTTTAGGGGACGATACAAAGACAAGTTTTCCTGTATGAAACCACTGATTGATGATCGATGGACTGTCGGGCGACACCTCTCTGGTACAGTGTCAACAAAAACTGTCCTAAAGGTCACACTTATAGGGTCGTCATGCTAGATTACACTACTTTGCATTATCTTATTGTGTGCATATTTTTCTTTATTTTTTTATTTACACATTCTGCTGCACCCCTGTCATTTTTTAATGAATTTCAATGTATTCTTGAGTGTATATTTGCATCTTCTACAGTATTAAGGCTGTTAAGTAAAAATGGACATTTCGAGACCTTTGTAAATACTAACACATGATGTTATGAGAAACAGATTGCTTGGAGGAGAAAATGCTGTACGTTATAATTCGATTGGGTAGATTTGATTATGTTTTAGCTTCAAGGATGAGGCCTGTTGGCAAATGTACACACCAGCGGCCTGAACACACAAAAACTGAATAAATGAAAACATGTTCACGGTTAAAATCGGCGTGGCATATTATTATTTTTTGGTCAGGCCTTTTTAATGTCGGCCAGTCTCTTGGTGACTCGATGTAATTCTGGTCACGTGTGCTGCAATGAGCACGTCCTCCTGTAGGGGGCACTAACGGGGCTCTCGGCCTCTTCGTGTTGTCGTGTTTCCAGCTGAACTTTGCAAAGATAAAGACGGAGAGATGAGTCATGCTGGTGTTTTGGCTCGAGAGCCCTCGAGCCATCCGAACAGACGGCCTCTCATCCACTTCCAAACACATCCGTCTTGTCTAATGACTTTACCCAGTGTGACTGGTTTTCAACAGGCGAGCTGCTCGGAGCACAAAGGAAGTCAGGACTGTCAGCAGCTGAAGGAGATGAGGGATGAAGTGTGTGTGACGGATAAAAAGATGGAAATATTAAGAAGAAGCAAGAAAAAGAAGAGAGGGGGAGGTGAGAGGAAGAATAGTATCTAAAGGACAGAAAGAAGAAGTGGTGTAAAGGAAGAAAATAGCAGCGAAGTGTGAGAGGTAGATGAAGAAAAGGAGGAGGAGGAGCAGAATGGGAAGCAGGACAGAGGGGAGGATGACGGTACTGAGATGAAGCTGTAGGAAAAGTAAGAGCTAGTAAGCAACAACAGGAGAATGGGATCAGAGGATGAAGATGGTGATAAATACAAGAGGCAGAACCAGAAGAACAAACAGGTGGTTAAGATCAAGACAAAAGGATAAAAATGATGAAGAACACAGAGATGAGAGGATGAGAGGACAATGGGCCAGAGCCAGTCGTACGAACGGTTCGTTCTTTCCAAACGCGTCTCCTCTTCCTCCCACTGGACAAAAATGAAGCCAAAGTATCCCGGATACGGGAGCCGCCACAAGTTGTCAATCATGAGGTCACACCCCCTTTTTATAGCATTAAATAATTAATTAAAACCAAACTGATCAGAAAAACAAACACTTGAACAAACATCAGTGTGATAAGAACTAAACAAAGAACCTAAACTGACAGAAACCATCCTTGGGAACATTTTATTTGACGTGTACTTTGACTTTTCAGTTTGGCCCATGTCCCATCCGCTAACATGGAGGGGGCGGGGCTTATGACCTATACTGCAGCCAGGAAACGGGGGGCGCTTTTGGGGAGGTGTCATGTTGTCCATCTTTATATACAGTGCGTGGCTACGTCTGTTAGATTTCCGTTCCCAGCAGCTTGGGCTCGGAGCTCCGTGGTGTTAAATTCTTCTGAGTAACATTTTTGTGAATGAAACTTGGCCACACAGCGAGCAGAACAGGCAGCCTTCTGTCGACTCTGCTAATTATGAAATCTCATGAAGGTGCACCTGCTCATGTACAGGTGGTACAGATTTCAGACTGAAACGAGAGATTATGTCCAGTTAAGAGAGTTTGTTGAATACGACAGAAAAAATTAAGAGAATACACAAATGTTGGAGACAATTTGAATGAAACAAATGAAGCAACGAGGAGAGGAAAGGAGAAGAAAAGTGAGGTCAAAGTGAAGGAGGAAGAAAATAAAAACAACACAGGAGGAGGACAAAGATGAGAAGGTGGAAGAGGAGTTACAATTAGAATGATGGACAAATAAAAAGAAGAAGAAGAAGAAAAAGGAGGTGGTGGTAGGAATTAAAAACGAGTAAAGATCCAATAGAGAAGTGAAGAAACGATTAAGGAGAAGAAGATGAGGGAGGAGATTAAAAAGGAGCAGGACGGGAAGAAGAAAAGGAGAAGTGCAGCGAAGGAGGAGAGGCTGATGAAGAAGAGCATTGATTTTCCCTTTCGGTGATATAAAGTGAAGCTGATGTGGCAGCTCAATCACCACCAAACAAACAATTCCTGCCAGCAAACAACCACAGACGAGCTCTATTTCCTCTTTAATAAATGACATGCTCTCGCTGCTACACAACTTCCATTTGGCTTCTGTCAGACTTCACCAGCTGTGATGACATAACGTACAACATTAACACTTTGTCGGTGGATAAAGCTGCTCTTCAGAGGGTTTACAGCCTGTTCAGGTTTCTGATTAATTGCGCCTTCAAACATTGACAAACCCATTCAGTTGTTTCCATTCAGGAAGAAGGGAATTAGTCGGCAGCGTTGGGTAGTAATGTGTCACAGCAATCCATCACAGTCCACATCGAGGGGGAATGTTTCACTTCTGCCATATTTACAGTTGCATTTTGACATTTTAAAAAGGGAAACGACACCCTGAAATCCTGCTGGAGCGCTTCCTCACAGCGGAGGAATGGAAGTCCATATATTGTAATTTTAGTCATTTAGAGTTTTTCTTTGTCATTTTGTCCGGTGGCCTTTACAGACACAACGCTAGCCGCTGCGCTTGCGGCTGGGTTCAGCGCACACCTGACCAGGTGTTCGGGGAAGTCGCGGAGGACAGAGCAAAAGTTTATAAACCTCTAGCGGGACTACATCATTTTGTTGTTGCCACCTACTTGTGTTTCGTTGACTTTCCCCCCGAGGGCTCGATACAAGCGTAAATTCAGACACACAATATTAGCTTTTCCTCCATTTTGCCTTCCTCTGCCTCGTTTCTATTGGCCACACAGGTATTCATCACAGCGCACAGTGGGCGGAAGCCATCGTGGCGCGGCGGTGTCTGAAAGGGCCTTTGATCTAAGCGAAGAATGTCAAAAGAACAACGAGGAGTCTTTTGGCGTCCATGTTGCCGTTGCCTGGCAGCGGCGCTCTCGCCGAGCATACGTAGAGCTGGTAGCTAACAGCCATAAGAAGCTGCTGCCAGACTCTCCGTTCCTCCGCTGGAAACACAGAGTCTGGTGGAGCTTTGACAGTCGGAACTAATATTTACCGTAACTTCCATATGACATGAATGTGGCCTAATGGATAGGAGCCTAATAGTGTTTTTGTTTTTCCCGCTAGTCTCTTAATTTTATTAAAGTGCAATACTAGTGCCCCTTTAAAGGAAGACAAACTGGCAGCTGTTTACATCAACTTTAATAATAGTTTTAAATGTTCTCCACTTCCGTCTGTATTTTCAAAATAAAATTAACAGAAATCTTTGCAGTGTGCCTGTATGATGGGAGGCCCTGCCGTTATGCGGCGAATACAAAATGTATTTTAGTGTACAAATGTCTTAAATTATTCAACCGTGTCTAATGTTTGTGGACGAGCTCCGGACGAACTGTGGGACATAAAGAGATGTTCGTGATGAGTTTCATTTCTGAACACACTCACCAACCCGCCCCAGTGCATTATGGGTTATTTCTGTCCCTGCTGTGACACAGTCAGTGATTGTGCCCTTAAAATGGGCTGCGGGACAAAGAACATGTTCCCAAGGTAGGGCATAATGACAAAGGTGTGTGTGTGTGTGTGTGTGTGTGTGTGTGTGTGTGTGTGTGTGTGTGTGTGTGTGTGTGTGTGTGTGTTTTAACACGTTACGGAACAGGTCTTGACAGCTGAAGACTGGCTGAAATGATGGACGAAGAGGAGAGAGGGATGGAGGGAGAGAAGAGGAAGAAGCCTGTCAACACTTTCAGTCAACACTTCATGACGACCTGCAGCTTCAGCTGACGGTTGGCTCGTGTCTTTATACTCAATGTTTACATGCTCTCACCAAATGGGTTTTTAATCTGCACATAAAACCACACTTTGACTTCAATTTTAACCTGAAAGTTTAATTTCGTCACTAAAATCTTCCTGAAGTGTCGTCTGGCTGTCCAGCTGCCAAAATCCAGATGAAATGATCAAAATGTTGATTCAGTCGTCTTCAGTTATGAACTGTGCTCTCACAGTAGACCTTTTTCACAGAAGGTGTAAATGATCAAATGAATGACGGCTGAGTTCCATTTAGCTGCTTCAGTTTCAGAGTCCCGGTGTTGGCTCACTGGGACAGAACGAAGCCATCATTCATGTTATTAGTAACAACTTTTCCTACAATGACAAGTCAAAATGTCTGATATGAAAAAGGCCAATTAAGGTTTACGAGCAGCAGCAAGTGGTATGGGAGTGTTCTTACAAAAATCTGCCCTGGGTTTTGGCTCTCAGGCTACGTACCGGCTGCCCTAACCATCTGATTGGTGGAGGTTTGTGGGGTCAGATGACTTGCAGACACATTTCAGAGTTGAAAATATTCCTTCCACCTCTTCTGAAGGAATTATTTAACCTTTATTTTGATTTACAGACGATATTCTCTCAAAAAGACTCAACCATTAAATGTAATTTTAAGTAAATTGACAGCACATAGCTTTAAAAAACATTGAGTTATCATTATGGGATGTTGGAACCGTTTTTTGTATTGTTTTCATTATTATGTGTGGATATGACATATAGATAGATATACTTTATTGATCCCGTGAGGGAAATTGTTTGGAAATTGGTATGTTCACTTGTGGTAATTCCCCTGTTGCACAGTAGGGGGAGTACGGGGGAAACACGCGCAGGTGAAGCGGTAATCACACAGCAGGTGTGTTGAATTGACCGTCAATCGTATCATGAGCCATTTTGTTTGTTTGCACGTGAGTTATTGATATTCAGTGCGTGTGGATCGGCATCTACACGGTGGACGAACCTGATGGTTTAGAAATAAATTCACTCGCTGTTTGGCCATATGAACGTGGAAATGTGGATTATTGAACCGACATGCTACACAAGAAGATGTGTCAATTAGGAAAACACTGTTATAGCAGCCCCTCGGAGGCTTGTAGGTTCTTGGTTTTGTAAAGTCAAGTCACTCAGTTTCATCATGTTTTGTGCTCAGACTGATAAACACACATTTTTGGGTTTATTTTGACAAATCAAGAAGCCCTGACTTCATTTCTGAAAACCAAACGGCCTGCGATCTAATAATAATTATCATCTAAATATTCAAATTCTTATATTATTACAAATTTAGACTAAAAAGACCACAAAATAAAGTCCACTTAAAAATGCAGCAAGGCAACGCACTGAAGAACAGCAGGAAAGAAGCAGATGATGGCAGGAACAGTTCTACTTACTGAGGTAACCTGAACAACACATTTTTACTTTTGATATTTATTATTGGTTTCGTCACCTCAGACGGACAAACATCAACTCACGAGTGTGTATACACAGCTGCGCCTTCAGCAGCCTGCGCGAACACGCCGCAGCGTCAAACATCTACAAGTACAAGATCATCTTTTCAACAGCAGCATGTGGGAGTCGAAATGGGCTCAGCTGGTTGTTATGGATCCGTGGTCAGCCATATTTTAGATGATGATTGTACCCTTTAATTTGTCAAGATATTCACGTGTGTGCGTGTGTGTGTGTGTTCAGCATGTATGTGTCTGAATGTTTGCCACTTCATTTAATCACAGCAGACAGATGGTCAAGAGTGCATAAGAGCTTCATTATGCTACTTCATGCTACACTGGATTGGTGTGTGTGCGTGGGGGGGGTTCAGTGCTGCAGTGGAAAATAACACAATCCTCTTATATTTAAGACTTTTATTGGCATAAGGTCTTAAAGATTTCCATGATATTCAACCAATACATTAAAAAAGTACAGCGTCAGAACATGTTTGAAATAAAAAAACATCGCAAACAGATAATAAAAATGTTTTTCCATATATTTCTCAATACTTTAATCATCGTCAGTCATCTCAATATTTTGATTTACGACCAAACACGTGCAAAACTAATGACATTCCCATCAGCCTCAGCTGCACTTTGTGTTCAGGTACTTTGTTGTTTAGCAACGTTTTGGCATGCTAACATGCTAACATGATAGTGAACACCTGCTTAGCATCAGAATGTTAGCATTGTCACTGTGAGCACGTTACATTTACATTTATTCATTTGACGCTTTAGTCCAAAGCGACGTACACATGAGATGCAATCCAAGCTGCAGGTGCATGAAATAACCGACACGTCCTCACACCTTTACGACAGGACTGATGCGCCAATGACTCCCAAAACCACATATGACTGTTGGAGTGTACCAGCAACAGGCGTACTGGACGTTCATTGCCATGGTAACAATAATCAACACGTGGTTAACGTTGTGAAACGGTCGCAGTTTGGTTTGGTTTAGGCACCAAAACTACTTGGTTAGGTTGTAAGTTAAGTTAACGTGACGAACTAAACTTTGCTTAACTTTACGATCTGGCGTAAGTTAAAATAAGTCAACGTGGACTTTTGGTTTGGACACGATCAGCGGTCTCCTTTGTTAAAGTCCTTTGTTTGACCGATCCGCTGTCACTCTTTTTACTGCGGCCACTAGAAGTCGCTGCCTAACAATAAAGATTAATATGAGTCGTAATAAGCTGCTGCGCAGACGACCTATACGGACGTGTTTTTGGGTGCCTAGCAAACAACGGTATTTTTTTGTTTTGGAGAAGGAGCTACAGAAGGATTGCACGATAGAAAGAGGGGTGTTAGCATGCTGATGTTAGCATTTACCTCACAGAGCTGCTAGCATGACTGTGGCTTGTTCCAAGAACGGTCAACAGCCAATTTCAGCAGTTTTTAGTGTCCCCAAGAAACCTCGATCGTGTTGTAACTTAATTCCTATTGTTGTGTCCTGTAGCTCCCAGTGTGTCTGCATTTGCAGCATGTTTCGTCGTGCAGTTTGTTGTCAAATTGGTGATTGATGTTGTCCTCATTCGCTTCTGTTTTCAGATCTCTAGGCCACAGCTCACAAAGAATGGGATTTAAATTGCCTGAAAATCCAAAAATATGAATTCAAACTTATTGATGCCCTTGAACTTGTTTGAAATCACTTCCTTTTATTTGCTACCTGCCAATGCTTCGCCTCGATAGAAAATGTACAGATATGTGACATTACACATGTCAGGGACGGTGAGAAATGTTAATAAAGACAGACTACAGACTAAACTATTGATTGTTATTATGTAGGTAATCCTGTGAGGGTGCAGTGGTTTCAGGCAGCAAATATACAAAAACATATTCCAGGCGTGTTTTAATCGGGCAGCAAGCACACGTAACTGTTACCTTCCAGTAGCTACATGTGCAGCCTGAACAAAACGGGACACACCACCATGTTGACGGATCTATAACCTAATTAAATAAAGATTAGGTAATCACGTCTCTGCTTATATTAAATTAAGTGACATTTCTGCCCTTTTTATAGAACAATTTGAGCAACACACCTGCTCCCTTTAAATCCTGTCACGTCAATAAAACAGAGTGAGAGGAAGGGGGGTGTGAGTGTGTGATTTCATGTTTCTGTTCAGGGGTACTTACAGTTGTCAAAACGTGAGGATTTAGATGAATTAGATGTTATGCACCACCTGAGCACCACTCTGCTCAGGTGATTGATGGGGCCCCTGATGATGATGTCTTCCACCAGCCGACAGTCCATTTCTTTAGTTAATAAAGGCTCCTCTGAAGGCGGCTAAAATTAGCAGTAAAATCAATACATTTCAACGAAATCACCGCAATCAGTAGATTTGCATGAGGTGGTGAAGTAAATACTCGATCCACACAGGTGAATTTGCACTGTTGACCAATAGCACGCCTTCCTGGAAGTACTGACCTTTGAGGGAACAGAGAGCTGGCGAGTCCAAAATGGAGGACGCTGCTTGCAAAATGGTTTTCAGAGCAACTGTTGTGAAATGTGCTACAAATACCCTAAAAAGTTAGTTGAATCAGGAGAGACTTCAGTATGAGTGAACAAATATGTATTGACATGTGCATAATAAAAATAAGAAATGTTAAGAGTCTTTGGCGATTAGACCCCATCGTGACGTCATCATATTTTAAGGGGGTAGAGAAGCCGTGAGCAGTATAGGATACCCCCCGATGGAGTCTAGACCCTGATGCTGAAGATCTGGATGTGAGGAGGAGTGGACTTCTGATGAACTGGATCCGGACACTGATGTGGTGAACTTTATTTAATGAATATATTCTCTCATTGAATGAAAATACGTACAAATCTGATAACTAAATACCAGGGGGGAGTAAACCGCGCAGTACAGAGAAAATAGAAAGAAGTTCACTGCCAGCATGTTAGTGGCTCTCTCTGCAGCCACAGTTGTTCAGCCAGTAGCCCTGCGTGTGTACACCATCACCAAGCCTCTAGAGCCACATGTTCTGTTAAGATGTGCGGATGGATTTTGAAAATTCATTCGTTTGATCTAGTTTTATTCGTACACTGGAAACCATCCACTTTCATATTGTTTTTAGACTAAATCAGGTCTTGAAAACTGGCCACATGAATCACTTCACACTGTGTGATAGAAGTTTGAGAATAAATGAAGGGAAAAAGCCACTGAGAAGCAGCAGCACAGGCGAGCCACAGACCATAGCAGGTGATTCCACTGATTAGCACTCAGAGGGAGGAACACAGAAATGAACTAAGAAGTGAAACCACCTGCTGTGGTCTTTGGCTGGGACGACAGTTTGATCACACTGTCTCTTCATTGCCTTCTTCCCTCCATTTCTGCTGACTGAATGGCATCACTTTCCTTCCTCCATCACCCCCAGTCTCCATCATCTTCTGAAGCAAAAGATAGCATACACTAACTGTTTACAAGCGGATCTATTTCTGCTTACAGAGTGAGACTCTGCATGAAGTCACCCTGACGGCTGCAGAGGAAACAGTCAGGACGAAGGTCCAAAAAACGACAGCTGGTAAAATGTGGGTTGCTTCTGGTCAAACAGACAGTTTTACCAAACTAAACTATTAAACCCACCGTGATGACACTTTGAATAGTCCGAGTTCTGGAGACCTACCAAACATGAGCAAGATAAAACAGCCTTTGTCAAGCCTTTCCCAGTATGACGACTCAGTCGCTCTACAAACAGACGTCAGGAGACCACATGAACATTGCTGGCTGTGATCATTCCTCCTGTTCATAGAGACTGTTACGAGAGCCTTTGTTGATATGCTTTCAGTGTGATTAATGGGGGACAAAGTCCTTTCTGTGCAAAAAAAAGTTTCAGAGTTAATCTGAAGGTAATGTGAGGCATCAGCAGTTTATGTTACACACATTAAGTGGTTAGTTAGCTTCTTTTTTTTTACCTTTTTTAGTACAAAAGTCCCTTTTACATACATACAGTACATATATGCAGCTCAGTGCTTTACATCAAATATTAAACAAATAAATGAAAAGGTGGCAAAACACAATAAAACAGGGTCGAATAACAGGAATACAATCTGAAATAAGACTCGATAAAAGCGTGGACAGTGACTATTTAAAAGGAAGATTAAAAAGGTCTTAAAGGAATATGCAGATGTTGCAGGGATTTGTGGGCATGTTGTTCCACAGTTTGGGTCCATAGTAAGAGAAGGCTGCCTCCACACTGGGTACATGTTATGCTGTTAGTATATATAGTAATAACATTTTAAATCAATTCTAAAAATGACAAGATGCCAATGTTAAGGTGCTGAAATGGGAGTAATGTGCTTGTGATTTACTTGTTTTGGTTAAAACAGATGAGAGAACAACGATGCGTGAATCGCTGTCTTTAAATCAGGAAGAGCAAGATATACTCTGCCTTTTGCAATATCCTCCAACTGTTCTTAGAACTATGAAGAAGTTCCTCTGGTCCGAAAACACCTTTCGTCTGTGACGATGAATTTTTAGCTTTAGGTCGAGTCTGCTTTGCCAGAGCCTCCAGCACCAATAACAATCATTTCGGTTTTGTTTTCCATGTAATATCAAACAGCTGGTGCAGATCCAAGCTGTGATGTTTTTAAGGCATTCTGTCAAATGATTTAAAGTGTTTAAACGGATCATCCGGCTCTAACGGTACTGGGATGGCCCCCCTCTGCTCGCTTCACTCTGCTGTTGCTTTGCTCTCTTGCTCCGGGGCTGCAGACCTATCGGCAGGTTAATCAGCGGCATGGGACACACCTGGGCAGGTGAGCCTCGTGACTATAAACCAGAGCAGCAGCCAGTCCTGTGGGCAGACCTTCTCTCACCACACACTGCTGTGGGTTTCTAAATTTGTTTTCACAGCACAGTTTCACTCATCCACTCCTGACTCTACAGATTCCTCCCACTGATCTGCTTTGATAATTTTGTCGTACATAAAGTACTTTGTTATTTAGTAAACCCGTGTGTTTGTCCCAGTCCCGCTACAGTGTGTGTTGGTGTCTACTCTTTACAGCCGTGTGGAGAGTGTACCCTATACCACCACCTTCTGCCCAAACCAGCTGGTGGAAACGCATTTATTTTTTGTGCCATTTACAAGGTTTGCTAAAAGTTTGCTTGACAGTTGAATGGAAACACAGCTCCTGACAAATTAAGGCAAAAAAGCCACCATTGTTTTTCTTCTAATTATTATTAATGCTTCCTCTGAACACCCAGAGTTGGACTGAAATGTTTTCTGCTTTTTGTTTCGGATCGAACAATGCTCTCGTTTTTCTCACCGGCTCTGTCAAAGCCTGGCGCTCGCTCTGCAGCTCCTGGTAATCACCTTTTATATTTTACTAAATTAAATGTGAACAGGGTGACGCAGCTTATAATTAGGAGCGTAATTTTCCCCCCTCCTCATTTTTGATGCCAGGTGTTCTTTGTGAACTTTAAAGGGCAGTTTTCATCATGTCTGACCTGCTCGGTTGTTGGTGGATAAACATGTGGACGGTGGTGCTTTTGTGAGTCAGTGGGTGGACGGTTAATGGACAGAGGGATGGCCTGTTTGACTGACTCACGTTGTCCTGTACCCCCACATCAAACTAATGAGCCTTTTGATTCATTCCCATCTCCATCAGGAGCAGCGTATTATTCCAGTAGTGGATAATTAGATGTCTGTTTCTCTCTTCATTCAATAATCCGCCTCCTCCTTCAGCATCCCCAGAGTCTTTTCTTCTTCTTCAATCAATTGAACGCATCATTCGTCTCATTCAGAAACACGAGCTGTTTTCAGTCTAATACATTTTCCGACAAACGCATTTAACTGCAGAGATGAGACGTCCAATTAGAGCTCAGTGTTGTGTCGCCTCAAATGCGATTAATTCTTCCAGCGTGGAGATGCATATTATTTGATCCTGGATTGTTTGCACCCAACACAGATTTAAATTAGCATCAAATGACTCTGTTTATATAACCCTTTGTGATGCCTGTGATTTTAGTTAATGAGTCAGCATTCAAACAGGAAGCAGTTTCTCCATCAGTTAATTGGTTTGAACAGCTGGAACAGACAACAGGTTCATTCTGAGGATGGGCTGCTTGTGTTTTCTCCTACAAGTTTCCGATACTGTTCTGATTAGCAGGAAGCAAGGTGGAGGAAGTTCAGTAACAAGATGCTCTAGATAACAAAGTGAGTGTAAGAATGTGAAATCAGTTGGTATGAATATATAATTAAAGCATGATATGACCTGATCATGTCCATCTGTGGTGGTGAGAACCAGAGAACAGCTGGATTCATCTTTCCCTTCTAAAGTCGAGTAAAGAGTCTTTCATTTTTGTCAAGTTGAGCCTAAAGTCATCAGAGTCATGTTGAAAACCAACCAATCAGACCTCCAATATGGCTGCCGGCGGGAACGTCAAGTCACCTGACTAATCAATAGATTTAAATCCAGGCATTGGAGCTCACTGAGCTGCTGCGCTCAGCACCGCGTTATCAGGACAATAATGTCGGCTAAAATCTCCAAATACGATGCAAACGTGTGTTCATTATAAACACCATTATGTGGGGAAGAATAAACAGCACACAGTGATGGCTTGTGGGATTTGTAAGAGCAAAGCTATTAACAGTTTTCCTACCACTGCCCCACAACAGGTAGTTCATTAGCCGCAAGGGAGCAGCTGTCCTCTCTGCTCATTTCAGCACTGTTATATTTTATAATTCAGTGTTTAACAGATGCTGAAAGAGCTGAATATCTTTTCACTCTAAGAGCATGGACTGTCCCATCATCACAAAAATAAAAAGACAAGAAAAATAATTTGTCCCTTTTCATGTGTCGTATTAAATGGAGGGGAGCCTCCACCCATCCGAGACCAAACGGCACTGTGCCAGACAGATTTTGGGCCCCCCACCCTCTTAAGTATTCTGTCCCTAAGCTCTTTAATAAGAGTGATGTACATCGCTTTGCTTTGGGTGCAGACAGGGACACGAGTTCCCCTCCAGCACTGTACTGAAGTGATGTACTGTTCGTGAGAGAGCTGTGCTAAACAGGAGCGACTGGATCAAAATGGCCCCAAGTTTTAGTTTAAAGGGTAACGAGACTAACGGCCGGGTTCGTACGGCATGTTGTCAGAAATCCAAAATGTTTGCAGCTGTTTCAAACGGCCACACTGGAAGGCGAAGTGAAAAGTTTGTCATCATAGAGACGGGAGACGTTTAAATATGGAGATAACGGCGTACAGTTTCAGACAGTCTCTCTCTTGGAAGACATTCATATTGTTGCGCGCGATAAGTGACAGAAATAGTAAAGAATGAAAAACGAGAGCGAGAGAAAGAAAGTCTGATCTGACCAATCACTGTGTGTGTGTGTGTGTGTGTGTGTGTGTGTGTGTGTGTGAGTGAGTGTGCGAATGTCAGATTGACATTTTCTGAAAGTTACAGAAATTGTCGGACACATCAAAACCACAAATTTAGATCTCACGGTCTCATGAATCTTCCTCAGGATGATAACTGAAGGAATATTATGGCATTAGTTTGTGGTTTTAGCTCGTCAGCAGGTGAGTGAATCCAGCTGCTGACTGATCAGACAGTGAAGAGCGCGATGAAGAAACTAGACACCGTGTCCTAAAACTACATTTTCATAAAACAAATCAAACTCAGGTGCCAACATGACAGTAGTTCATGTTTGTTTTCCATAAAAAAAGACAGAACTCTGGTAGTAGTTGCATCGTATCTCTTAAACATTTTGCTGAACCGACAAACCAACCGACTTCATCAGAGCGTAGATGAAATGAATCACTCATCATACAATCAGGAATCAGCTCAGATACACTTTGCTTCCTAATTACTTTTAGAGAAAACGAACAGCTGAAATTCAAAAGGTGAAGCAGCACCCGTTTCCTCGTCCATACATTTGATATTCAACCTCTGGTGGTGCATGGAGTCATATCGTAGGGTTTTGTTGCAGACAAATCTCTTTCTAAAGTAGAAACACTGGAAAAGTCCCAAGAGGAACAAACTGCAGTTAACCACTGCAAACGGCCAAAGTTTGGGTTTAGGCTGAGCTCCTCCAAACACGAGCAATGTGCTGTGAAATGCCTTCATTACTTTGGTGTCGGCATCAGAAGGAAGATGAGTCTGTGGCTCGGTGAGATCTGCAGACCTTTTCAGCATCAACCAGAACAGCAGAAAGAAATCCTCCAACAGACGTCTGCAAGAGTTCCCCGTCCTAGTTTAAAAGACACAGAGAAGGAAAAAGAGGAATCTCTTTTTTATTGTTAAAAAGTATGTTTTATTTTACTGTAACAGAACGTTTGACTTTTCCATATAAATGAACATCCGTTCCATTCAAACTGTTGAATGTTCTCACAGTGCTGATTAAATCTGCCTGTGTGTCGCAGTACACCAGAGTTTTTACATCTGGAGCAGCGGCAGTAAAACCAGAGCCACGTAGAGAGAG